>PVJO010019150.1:0-35001 GCA_004026905.1 Hystrix cristata | reverse complement strand
AAAGAAAGAAGGGGAAAAGCAGAAAGGCAACAGGGGAAAGAGAGGGGAAAGGGAAAATACGGAAAATGATGAATGAACCTGCTGTAAATAGGGAGGGAGGGTTTAGAGGGGAGGGGGGAGAGGGGGGAGAACCAAGATACATCATGTATAGGTACAGAATTAATGTAATGAATGTGACCATTGTATGTAGAATGTACCAATACATGTTCTTGGTTTAAAATAAAAAAAAAAAAAAGAAAGTAGTTCATAATCACCGAGAGATATTTGATTTAATCCATTTGGAATAGAACCTACAAAAATTCAATTTCATAATATTTTAAGTGATGCTAATGCAGGTTAACAACAAAACACGATCTGAAAAACATAAAACTAAAGGCTTAATGTACTAATAAAAATGTACTAATCTAAAGACTAAGAAAGGGGGAAGAACAAAAAAGAAAGACCACTTGAGAAAGTGGCAAATAAGTAATGTCAAAGAACTTTCTTATAAATGAATATTTATATTCGTTTCTTGCTGTAGTAGCTTCTAATGGTGATTGTAGAACATCACTGAAAAAAGGCAGAAAATGTCTCAAAGTTTCATAAATAATAATGATCTATCACTTTCTTTCTTTTAAAAAAAGTAAAGATGGATATTCCTCAAAAAACTAAAATGAGAAATTTCATTCGACCCAGCTATTTCTCTCTTAGGTATCTTCCCAAAAGAGTTAAAGACATCATTCCACAGTGGTACCTGCATACCCATGTTTATAGCAGCAGAACTCATAATAGCTCAATCTTGGAAACAGCCTACATGTGCATCAGGAGATGAATGGATAAAGAAAGTGCAGTAGTTATACATAATGGAGTACAACTCTGACGTAAAGAAGGATAAATTTGTGCCTTTTGTACAAAAATATATTCACTGCACCATGATGCCATAATTTTAAGTGTAATAAAGTAGACACACAAGCTTAAATGTTGCATAACTGCTCTTTATGAGAAATGTAATATATAAATAATTTATATAATAAAATACAGGCAATAGGAAACAGAGACAGATCTTTCACAAATGGGGTGGGAATGAAGGTATAGAGGGAAGGGAGATGGAGGGCAGGGGAAGTGAAATAAAAATAAAAGAGATATATTAGGTCCATATATCTACTGCCTGTGATGAATACAAACATATACTGCAAATATATACTAATAAAAATTTTTAAAATTAATGATGATCAGGATCTAAGACATTGTTTTTAACAGCTTTATTGAAGTGTAACTGATATATAACAAAATAAAAGATTTGTATTTAAAGTATATAATTTAGTAAGTTTGACATGTGTTTGTCTTTTTAAGTATTTTAATTATTCTTTATTAGTACATGTTTGCAGTACATCATGTGTACATTCCATGTGTGCAGTTGGTATATGTACATAACACATCTTAATCCCATTTTTATCCCCCTTTCCTCCCCTTCCTCCCATCTCCTTCCATCTCTTGATCCCCCTCCCATTTGAGAAAAATCTATCTCCATATTTCCTATTATCTATTTTTATTTCTGTTTTTTTATAATTAAGGTATCTCATGTAAAAGAATCCATGACCTTTTAAAGCTTGTGTTTGATTTATTTCACTTAAAATTACAATCTCAAGGTGCATCCATTTTCCTACAAATGACTCGTTTACCTTTATCTTTCTTTATGGCATAATAGTACTCTAATGTGTGTAAATACCACATTTTCTTTATCCATTCATCTGTTGATGGACATATAGCCTACTTCCAACATTTACCTATTATGAATTGTGCTGCTACAATCATGGGTATGCGTGTATCACTGTATTATGCTGTCTAACTCTTTCAGGAAGATACCTAGAAAGAGAATAGCTGGATCAAATGGAATTTCTAGTTTAGTTATTTGAGGAATCTCCATGCCGATTTCCATAGTGCTTGTACTAGTTTCTCCTCCTAACAACAATGTAGAAGGGTTCCATTTTTCCTGCAGCATTTGTTATTATTTGATTTTTCTGATGATAGTCATGCTTCACAGAGTAAAATGTAACCTCGGTGTTGTTTTACATTGCATTTCCATAATGGCCAGAGATGTTAAACATTTTTAATGTATTTATTGGCCATTTTTACTTCTGGAAATTGTCTATTCATTTCAGTGGCTCATGCTTTGATTGGATCATTTATTTCAGGGGTAGATAATCCTGTTCTTAATTTGTTCTAAATATTATCCCTCTGTCTAAGGAAGAGATGGAAAAAATTTTCACATTCTGTTGATTGTTTCTTCACTCTTTTGGCTATTTCCTTTGCTGTGCTGAAGGTTTTATTTTGATATGATCCCATTTGTTGACTCTTGATGTTATTTCTTGCACAGTTGGGGTTTTGCTCTGAAAGTTCTTGCCAATGCCTATGTCTTTCAAGAGTTTTACCTATGTTATCTTTCAGTAAATTGCTTCTATTTTCACATTTAGATCTTTGATATATTTTCGAATCAATTTAGTACCTGATGAGAGATATGGGTCTAAAATCAAACTTCCACATGTGGATAGCCAGTTTTCCCAGCATAATTTGTGAAAGAGCCTATCTTTCCTCCTGTGTATATTTTGGCCCCTATGTCAAAGACTAAATAGTAGAATGTATTTGGGGTTGTTTGTGTGTCCTCTATTCTATTCCATTGATTCACATGTATGTTTCTGCACCAGAACCACGCTGTTTTTATCACCGTAGCTTTGTAATATAATTTCAAGTCCAGGATTGTGATGCCTCTTGCCTTCCTCATTAATCAGGGTCATGTTTGCTATTCTAGGTCATTCCGGGTTCCATGTGAATTTTGGGATTGCTTTGACATGTGCTTATATTTGTGAAACCATTACTATAATCCAGACAGAAGTGTTCAATAGCCTCACAAATTTCCTAACACTACTTTGTAATCTTTCCCTTCTATCCTCCCTGACTCAACCTACCCACCTCACTCTCTGTCTGTCTTAGTTACTTTTATCTCATTGCTGAGACAAAATACAAAAACACCTAAAGTTAGGAGAAAAAAGGTTTATTTAGCTCTCAGTTTGTAGAGGTTTTAGCCCACAATCAGCTGAGTCCACGGCAGGGTGGCATGGTAGACAGGCAGAAGGCAGCAAGGCAGGCGATGGAAGAAAACAGAATCTTCACAGTTTCTTCCTGTGCCTTATATCTTATCCAGGCTGCTAGGATTAGGTCAGTGCCAAATCAATCAGTGGATTGATTTAGTAATCACATGCCCTTAATGCCAGCATCACACACTCTAGACCCAGCCACTTCTGAAAATACCGCACCTATGGCTACATGAGGCTTCAGAGGGACATCTGGACACAAACCATAACATAACACTGTCTTTCTGCCTTCATAACAAAGTCTTTTTCCTGTACCCTATAGCAACTGCTTATCTGTTGCCACTAGAGGTTACTTTGCATTTTCTAAAGTATTATAAGATTTTCTAGAATGTATTCTTCATTTTCTGGCTCCTACTTTGCACATTATTTTCGGATTCATATATGTTGTTGTGTGTATCAGTAATTAATTCTTTTGAATAACTTTACTACAATTTGCTTATATGTTCCTGTAAGGGACATTTGAGTTGTTTTCACATTGGGGCTATCATAAAACTGCTATAAACCTGTGTATGAGTGTTTGTGTGTTCCTATGCTTTTATTTTTTGGTTCATTTTTTTGTGGTGATATGAATTTGAACCTAGGGGCTTACACATGCTAAGCAAGTGCTGTACAATTAACTGTGTTCCTGGACCTGTGTTGATTAATTCTTGAAGATGCTCAGGAATTATTACTATGAAAACAAAGGTCAGGATTTGTTTTTATAGTAAGACTATATTATTTTTGCCTTTACTTTAGGACAAATTTCTTTCCAAGGAAGTTATATAAAACACTAGTTATGAAACTACTACCTATTTGAGTAAGATCTTTGTAACAACCTGTTAAATTATCAGTTAATATAATTATGTAGTTTTCTTCTCATCAAATGCAAAAAATTCCTGTCATAAGAGTCGTGGGCAACTTCTTCCCTCTAAACTCTTCATTTTCTAATTTTTTGGCCCTGCATGTAAAATTTGTACAACAAAATATTTAAATTGCTCTCATTGTGGTCTGAAATTAGTCATTTTAAAATTTATATTATTATCTAGTATCTTTATTTTTAATCTATTATTTCATTTGTTATGTAGCTGAAATGTAAGTTAAAATGGAAAATTGAGGTTAAGTTTTATTACACTCAAGTTGAAATCTTTCACTTTCAATAAGTAGTTTTATTTTGTAATGATATAAACAATAGAGTCAGAATTCTCCTAGTATGTATGTGTGTCATTGTTTCACTTAGCTGTGTATGTGAAGGCATTCACAAATAGGATTTGACCTGTTATATAACATGAAAGAGTCTAGCAGTTGATGAATTTATTATATTACAATAGACTAAACCTGTATGTAATTGATTTTTCAAAGGGGGCAAGCTTTAGAAAACACTGATTGAATCTCTTGCCACCTACGTATTAAAGTTTGTTAACTATTCACAGTAAAGCCTTGGTTTGCAAGCATATTTCGTTTCAAAAATATTCATATAAAATGATTACAATTCTGTAACATAATAAAAAATAATAAAATAACAAAATATAAAGAAAATTAAACAAATTAACTTGTACTTACCTTTGAAAATGTTCATGGCTGGTGCGAGGAAGACAAGAGAGAGGAAGTATTGTGAAGGATCACTCTCACTATCACTAACAGAATCACCGTTATCTGTTGGCTCAATGGTATTTTTTTCTTTTCATGCGACTTTAACAAGGAAGCTGCCCAGTGACGCTTTTGTCTCCTTTTGAGGATTTTGTCGTTAAACAGATTCATCACTTGCACTGCTACAACCTTATTCAGGTGGCACTTTTCTACAAAATTTTTCGGTGGTTCCCACATTTTACACATCTCCCTAATCTCATTTGAAGTGAGACATGCCTCCACCTTTTTCTCCTTCCCCCTGGAAGTGAGATCTCCTCCATAACCCCTTGGTACTAGGAAACAATCACCCATAATCCCACAGCGAGAGAGAGAGAGAGAGAGAGAGAGAGAGAGAGAGAGAGAGAGAGAGAGAGCCATTAGCTCAGTGGTGATCGTGTGACATTTGGTGTCAGGTACTACTCATGTTGCAAAACACCACTCATTTATCAAGTTAAAACTTATTAGAAATGTTTGCTGTCTTGTGGAACACTTGCAGAACAAGTTACTTTCAATTCAAGGTTTTACTATATTTTCTTCCTTTGGTGATGACAATGATTTATAAGAAATTGGTCCAATACAGCTCAAATTAATATGTTGTAAGACACATTTTCTGTGTTTTCACAAGGATTTATCTTGTTTGAGACTAGAGGTATCTTCGCCATGTTTACTAAGGAAAGGCAAGAGGTAATGATAAGAATTGCGTGGCTCACATCCTACTTCTATTAGTGCTGGTACAACTTTAAAGAAAATTCTAGATAAATGATTAATGTTTCACTTACTGTCTTGGAGCAGTTTCACATATATTGTACTCATCATGAAGGTCTCACAAAATAGATATAGTATTATATTCTTTTACAGAATGCTCAGAACAGAGAAATAACTTGCCATCAGGCATATAACTAGAAAGTCAGGATGGCGGTGGAAGCTAAATTTGAACTCCACTGAAGGAGGGAGATGATGTTTACTTCACATTTATTACAAGACAGAAGCTCTTCTGGGTGCATTGAAAAATTGTTACAAAACTTAGCTATCACCATAATCATATGAAGTAAGAATCACGATACCGTATATCTTATATTTCCATGAGTAACTCAAAGCACAAAGTTTCAATCATATACCCAGTACCCTCACTGAAAGTGAGCAGAAGCCCAGGAAGATAATTTGGGTTTTCTTGCCTTTTTCTACTATGCTATAACTAATGATTTGTTAGAACAGTTATCATTATTTTTTTTCAGTGCTGGGGATGGAGCCCAGGGCCTGACACATGCTGGGCAAACTCTATACCACTGGGCTAAAACCTCAGCCCAAAGACAGTTATCTTCAGAAGACACGGCCAGCAATCCTCCTTCTTGTGTATTTTGGAATGGACTGGGCCTTGGTGTTATGCTTTCTGCCAGTGTAATAATGAGAATTCTAGAGTTTGAGCAATTTTGAAGAATGAGGAGAAGCAGTTAACAGGTTTGTGATGACATGCAAAGCACCTTGAAGTGCTTTAAATTCTTTGTTGGACTCAGATCAGTACAATTTTCTCATTTCTGTTTATAATCACAAGCTTTATAACCATAATCATTTGGATATTCAAAAGCCAAACACCTTATATTTCACCCATAATCTCAAATAAATTTTTCTGGAGCTTAATAGAATAAAAGACTACAGATTTTATTCAAAGCTTAATTTTCTCTTTCCATGCAACAAAGCAATATACTCCATAAAACATATGAGTGCTCAGGGAAATGGAGGTAAATATAAAATAAAAAATAAACCATGAAAAAGATTATATAACAATGTTACATGTGCATTGAATACTAATTTTATAATTATTTAGATATATTAGTATCTGATGAAAATTACTAATCAGTAGCTTTCTTGTTTAGAGTTTTCAAAAATTACGGCAGTATGAATTTTATTTAATATTCACTACTGTTCAGGAATTCTCATGAATTCAACATTTTGATTAAAGTTGACATGCAATCAATTTCTAAATCATCATATTCCAAAAAAAATCAAAAGTTAGATCTAGAGTAAATTTTGTTAAAGAACTATAGTTTCATCATACTTACAGATTTGCTAAATGCCCATTAATAGCCATCTAAATTCAGAAAAATACATGCAAGTTAATGATTTAATGATAGGCTAAAGGTCTTATTATTCCTTTGAATTTATCAAATTATAGTTCTATTTTACAAAAGTAAAATGTGGTGATCTAATACTCTTAATATCATTGCACTGTTAATATTCAAATACTTCAATTTAATCAAACATGAAATAATTATTTTTTTGATTATTCAATGACGGAGGTTTGAATTTAAAATAATGTTTACTATATTTTTAGAATTATACAAGGACTAAATAACTACTGCAATAACTTAAAAATATAAAATGTGTAAAAAAGAAAATTAAAATCAAGCATCACTCCACTATTCAAAGATAACCCACTGTTCTTTTCAGGATCTCTGTTTTGGTTTTTGGGGGTTTTTTGCATATTGTTATAACACAGACTTTTACTCTAAATATAGTTTTGCTTCCTAGATTTACTGTTGTGATATTATTGAATTCTTCTCCTCATTTTTATTCATGCTCCAGCCCACTGTGATTCAAAATTCATCCTTACCACTCTAGTTTAATTTTGTACTAAATGTACACTTGTCTGTTTTTATCTTTCTGAGCAATCCAAACTACATTATTACATATGGTGGCTGCTGGTCACATTTGACCATTAAAATTAAATTCTATTTTTAAAAAATCCAGTTCCTCAGTTACAGTAGCCATTCTTCAGTGGTTAATTCCAACTTGTGAGTATTGACTATTGTGTTGGACTGCATAGACACAGAATATTTTCATCATTAAAAACTTGACTTGGGCAGATCCATAACTTTCGATAAAGACGTTTACTCTTTCCTTTGTGTGTTATTTAGCTTTTCAGTACTGTAACAAAATACTTGAGAAGAACAATTAAAGGAAGGAAAGATTTATTTTGACTCATGATTTCAGTCATGATCATCTGGTTCCGTTACTGTTAGGTCTATGGAAAGGCAGAGCACCATGGCAGAAAGGTATGGCAGAAAAAACCTCTTACCTCATGGCAGCCAGGAGGTGGAGAAAGAGGGAAGAGCAAGAGAAGCCGTGGGATAAAATCTGTCCTTCAAAGCCACAGCCCCAGTGACCTATCTCCCTCAACTGGGTCCCACCTACTAATAGCCCATTCAGCTATGAACTCTTCAATGATTAATCCATTAATGATGTTATTGTCTTCATGATCAAATCATTTCTCTGCATCCCATGTCTACACAATGTTGCATTGGGTATCAAATTCTCATTATATGGGTATTTGGGGAACATTTCATATTTAAAACATAACACTTCCCAAGCAAGTTTCCTCTCCTGACTTCTACAAGAACATGATCTCTTGTTTTTCCTTCTATATTACTGCTGCCTCTTTTTAGTATATTTTGCTCTGTCTAACCTCTTCCTTCCATCCTAAAATGGTTAATATTTAATTCATAGACTTCTATTATTTTTGTTTTTGTATCCTCACCCTAGGTGATCACATCAAATCCTATGGATTATATTTTGTCTATAATCTGACTACTCCCAAAGTTACAGCTTCCGTCCTAACCCCTAATCTTGAATTTCCAACTTTTACACACAACAGTCTATACCGCCTCTTTTTATCCAACTTAACATGTCTAAGCGACTCACTTAAAAAATTTTAAAGTCCTCAAAACCGATTTAAGCATGTCTCAGGTCAGTGAAACGTATCACAACCCACCTAGTTTCTGAAAGAGAAATAATTACAAATCTTTCCCTCTACATACAGCAAATATCTCTCTTTTCTGTTTCATAAAGAGTGAAGACTTAAAGCGGGATGAAACCAAACTGTTTTAAGATAAAGGGAAAAGGAAAGTGTAAACACATAAGTACTAATATTAAAAAGGCAGAGGCAGGGGTGGTGGTGGATGCCTTTAATCCAGCACTTTGAGACTGAGGTGGGATTGAAAATTTGAGACCAGCCTGGGCAAATTAGTGAGACATGGTCTCAAAATGAAAAGTAAAAAAGGTGGGATACAGCTCAGTGGTCGGGCAGAGCATAATGCTTCCTTAGCATTTATGAGGCCCTGGACATAATCTCCATTACTGGGAAAAAAAAAGAAAAAAAAATAAAGCAGGTTTTGTGTTGTTTCTATCAGAAAAGTGTCAAGTAATACTAAACTGGGACAAAAGCAATATTTACATAAAATAGATGTTCTGTGTAGAAAATATCTGTCATATAAAAAGTAACATTGGTGAATGTACAAACAACAGACAACTCCACATTGCAGAATGGAGGTTTTTTTTTTCCTAAGAATTTAACAGATCCAGGTAACCAAAAAATTTTTTGAAATTAAATAATTCATTCAACTCTCTTGTTTTAAATGTACAGTATAGTACCAGAGAACATAAAAATATAAATACAAATGTGTACCATTCATACACTATGCATCAATAGAAATAAATGTCATTTTAAAAAATATTCTATGCCAGCAACAAAAATTATAACATCTTATACAAAAACTCCATCAAGCAAACTGTAAGGCTTTACTATGTTAAGTAGAAGACAAAATCTTTAATAAGAAAATGATGTGCCACATCATTTGAAAGAAGAATATGACAAATAGGTTCTAAATGTCACCACAAGTAATTTTGAAAATAAGAATGATGAGGGTACTTTGCATTACCATATTGGAACTACGTATCACAAAGCTAAACCGAATCAATATGGAGCTTATACAATAAAAGGAGAAAATGTTTATCTATATAACCTATATCTTTACCCATGTCAATAAACTTTATAAATTACATAGAGGCATTTCAATTTGGAAAATATTGATGAGACAACTGACTGTCACATCATTTCTAATCACGGTACCAAAGATTGAAAAAGCCTTATAGGAAAAGAATAAGAAAACTAACTTTCAATTTTATTTTAAATTTTTGTATCTAAAGGAAACTGAAGAATAATTATAATAAAAATTCAAAGTGAATAAAATCTGAGTGACATTTAAAATACATCATACAGTAGGGATTGTTATCCTTGCTATGTAAAGTTCTAACAAATGACCGAAACAGCTGCACATATACCAACAGAAAGTTGTTTGAAAAATAATAGAGAATTCACAGAAGGAATACAAAAAGGGAAATATTACAAGAAATTCAATGTTATTAGAAAAGAAAGAGATTTCATTACTAAGTTATTGATAATTAAAGAGAAATAACCTTAAAAAACTGTGATAACATGGCTTCTTTACCAAACTGACAAAAAAAATTGTATATGGTAAACTACCTGATAGTGACAAGAAATTGAAAATGTTTACATTTTGCTGGTGTTTCCTTGATTTAGCAGAATTCTTGGGTAAGGTATTTGCCTTAGTTTGTTTTCCATTGTTATAACGACAAGAACAACAAAATCCTAAAGCTGGGTACTGTATAAAGAAGAGAAACATTTAGCTCACAGTTTTGGAGGCTGTGTCTAAGATTGGGGCCCCTATTGATTTGGCTTCTTGTGAGGGCTTCATTGGGGATGGTACCACGGTGGGAACAATGCATGAGGGATCAGATGGTGAGACACGAAGCAGAGAGAAAAAAAGAGCCAGACTTGCTTTTTAAAATAATAACTCACTCTCTGAAGAACTCACTCTCTGAAGAACTCACTCTAAAGGCTGGAGTTAATTCCTCAGGAAGGAAGCCTCCACTAACTTAACACCTTCCACTAGGCTTCATCACCACCTGTACATTGCTACCTTGAGCATCAAGCTTTCATCACACAAACCTTTGGGGGAACAACCTGAAATTGTACCAAACCATAGCAGCAGTTAAACAATATGTATGAGAAGCCTTTAAAATATTCATCAAATACCAAAACTTTGACACAAAGCTACTTCTATGAAATTTTGCTAAGGAAATAATTAGAAATAGGCATAAATATAAAAGAATATATATGATAATATTTTAGTTTTTTGTATAGCATTTATTTAATAGGAATAATTCGTGTATACACAGATATACATGCAAGGCAAGTTACAGTCCCTCCAACAAAGCATAAGCATTTTAGATACGTTGACTGTGTGGGAAACTTTATCATAAAAAATTTGTCACTTTGATAGAAAAGTAATGATATCACAGCTTCAAATTTTAAATGTCTTTGGTTATGAATTATATACATGCATATATGTGCATATTTATATGCATATATGCACATTATATATACTTGTACATGTATATATTCATACATATTATTAATAAATATATATATTTTACTGATCCTTGAACAAAGCAAGAACTATCTAAATTTGATGATTGCTCTCAAATAAAGTATTTAGACTATTACACTTGTTCCTCTTTTTGTCCAAATGTATGATGACCCAATCCTCTTTTCAGGTGACCAAAGCTCTTCGCATTTTTACCTCTATCTACAGACTTTACTTATGGGAATATACCTCTCAGGATACAATACCTACTTCAGTCTTCTTGATGTGTTGTATTCCAAAAGTTTCAATTCCTGTATGAAATAAGAAAGAGCAGAGAGGAGTGAACTAGCACAACAGTGCTTAGCATTTGCCTTGAATCAGCTTCCTTGAAGCAAAGAGAAGTGTGTCTAGTTCTCTGATTTAGTTCATTCTCGAGTATCACATCCAAAGGAACACAGCATTTCCCACCATTTTACTGGTGGGCGTGCTTAATACAATGTTGCTGCTAAACCATCATTTGACGTTCTTTTAAGCCACATTTCTGGTAACTGTCATTCCAACGCTACACTTTAGCTTTCACTGTTTTGGTGTTCTCGTACATATTTTGGTGGGAGTTTGAGAGAGGCTGAATAAGAATTTGCTAGCCAATATCTGTTTTAATTTCAAAATCATGATTATGTATTGATCTTTTCCTTGACTGTGCAAACAATCTTTTAATCTTATGGAAGGAAGTGTAATGATTCTAAAATCATCAGGCAACTCAACACACAATTTTTAAACAGCTTTTTTGTGATATAATTCATACAGCATGCAATTCACTCATTTAAACTCTATGACAAATGTATTTTAGTACAGCTTAGACATGTGCAACCATCACCACTATATAATTTCAAAAGATTTCAGTCATCTCCGTAAAAAAAAAACAAAACTCTGTACTTATTAAGAGTCACTTCCTCTTCCCCCTAACTCCCTGTTTTATTCTCAGACAACCACTCATGTTCTCTTTGTCTCTATGGATTTCCCCTCTAATCATTTCATTTAAATGTAATCATAGTTTGCTTTTGTGTCTGCTTTCTTTCATTTACCATAATGTTTCCAAGAGTAATCCCTGTTGCAGCATGAATCAGTACTTCATTCCCTTTTAGTGCATAGTAATATTATGATGTATAAATATAAACTATTTGTCAAGTGATGCACATTTGAGTTGTTTCCATTATTTGCTTATGTATAAAACCACTATCAACATTAATATATATTAATGGACATGTGTTTTTATTTCTCTTGGATATATTCAGCAGTAGTAGTGCCAGATTACAAAGTAACTCTATGTTTAACTTTTTAACTAACTGCCAAACTTTTTCACAACACTGCATTTATTTACATTTCCATCAGCAATGGATGGAAGTTCTAATTTATCCAAATCCTCACTAATATGTTATTTTTATTTTTATTCTAGCTATCTTAGTGGGTATTAAGTGGAACTGCATTATACCTTTGATGTGCATCTGTACAATGGCTAATATCGAGGATCTTTTAATGAGCTTCTTGGTCATTTATACGTGTTTACAGAAATATCTATTCAAGTCAGTAGGTTATACTTTTTCAAAAATTACTATATTTATTTTCACCAGCCATGGAAGAAATGTTATATTTAAAACATTTTTAAAGTAAAAGGTGAGTGCATTACATCTTCCTGTTTTGATTGTATTCTGTATTTTTTTTTTTTTTTGGGTAGTGACCGCACCTTATCAGAAATACCGTGGGAGAACATTAGAAAATAATCTATTTGTCCATCCTGCACTCCTAATCATACTGCTCTGTTGATGTTAAGATGTCTTGATTGGTGTAACTTTATCTGAAAAGATCAAGAACAATTTCCTTGTATTTAGAGTTTTGGAACAATATGCACATTAAATAGCCCAGTGAATTTAAATAAGAAAATTATTTTTAAAACTATTGGTACATTCAGTCTTCTCCTAGGTTAAAATGAGTTTGGTTTCTTAAATCAAATTCATTTTAAATCAAATTCATTTTCAACGTAGGAGAAGACTTGATGTACCTGAATGAAAACATCTTTTCTTTATTTTTAATAATCACTGTCTTGAAGAAGATAGGGAATTCACACAAGATAAGCCATAATTCGGTCTTAAATTTGCTCACTGCCTATTTCTGTCAGGAAGTATTTTAGTATTACTCTTTTCCTAGGTATACAATTTGTTCCTATTCCTTGATTTTGTTGCTAAGTCTAGATGTTAACTTGATTGGGCCATGTGCCCTTACTACCATGTGGCTTCTAATCAACCTACAAATGAATCTATTAGTAACAGGAAACTCATCACCTTCAGGTACAGCTTTCATATTTGGACAGCTTTGACATAAAGAAGGATTGTTTTCCAACCTTCCCATTCTCTGCACTTTATAAAGAAAATGTGCGGCTAGGTTGTTTGAGAGGAAAGTCCACTTTGGTGCAACTGTCTATAGCAAGACCTACTATGGAAGTGAAATTCTTTTTGCTCTTCTTTACACACACATGACCTACAGTGTGATCCAGAGGGATGTATATATGTCTCAATGGCCCACATTCTTTGCCTTCTATTTGTGGTCCCTTCTTGGACCATTTTTCCAACACCTTTCTATTTTGTGACAGCCGCCCTTTTTTTTTTTTTTTTTTTTTTTTGCAATATAGGCTTTGCTCACTAGTTAAACTAAATGTATATTCCTTGCTTAAAATCTCCCTTCTCACTACTACTCTCAAAAAAGAAAAATGAAAAATAGGATTCTTTTGAAGGTAGATGTTAAAGTAGTTAGAGAGAAGAATCTGAAATCACCTTCTGGATACTTCCCCTATCGTTGGGGAAATGTCCAGAATGTATAGTTGCTGACAAGAGAGTTGAAAATTCAGTGGTTTATTGTTCAAACTTAGGTAGATGTGGGTATAATGCTCTATAGTGCTCTTTCTTAATTTCCATTAATTAAAGATCACATGCACAAATAGTTATTACCTGGAAGATAATCTTTGCTCACTAATTTTAAAAAGTTTTAACCACAGCCTGGAGGAAGAGGAACCCGGGGTTCCAGTTAAATTATTTAAAACAAAAACTTAATCCATATGGACATTCACTGGTGATATAAATTTTCCTGAATGTGCTGCCACTGCATATGTAAAGATTTTCTTCCTGTACCCTACATTACCTGAAGGTGGCAACCTTTCCATAAACTAATGTCTCAGGACCCTGAAAAAAAGGCAGTCCCTTCTTGCCCACATTCAGAAACACAAAGGGCAAATGACTGCAGAAAACCACTGACACAGATTTTATTAGACAGGAAATTCAGATTCTTTACACCTATCTCAAAAACGAAAATAAAAAGAAAATAATAAGAAACAGTGTCCTTTATATTAGGTCCTTAACAAGAATCGGAAGAACACATAAACAAAGCACATCATGTCTGAAAGATTATCTTTTATGCTGTGTCAAAGAATGAATTTTAAAACTGCATGCTAATAGTACCTGTGTTTGAAAAGGAACTGCCAGAGTACAAAGCATGCTGTTTCAAGAGAAGAGCATCTAAAGGATTTTTGTTTTGTTTTGTTTTGGTGCTGGGGGTCAAATATGGGGCCTGTGCTTGCTAGGCAAGCGCTCTACCACTGAGCTCAATCCCCAGCCCCATCTAAAGGGTTTTTAAGAAGAAATTACCCAATGCCTACTACTGCAGTGCCCTTTTTTAAATGACCCTTTTTAGAGGTTCCATATCTCCCACAACAGTTCTGGGCAAAGAGTAACGTCTAGTGTTTCAAAAATATCTGAGAAATGCCAAGTAGCTCATTTGTTCCTGGCTTTGGTCAAATTATGTATTTTATAAATGAAAGCAAACTCTAACTTTACCCTTGGAACTAACCCTGGGTATTGCGTGTGTTCTGTCTACTCTGGCCCACATAAGAATAAAATGTCAGAGGTGAGATTTTAGGGTGGAGGTAGACATCATAAGATTGTGCTGTACAGAAACACGCTTGAACAACTACCAAAATTATGACTCAGAATATCAAAAGTTTGAAACAAGTTTGTTTGATAATAACAGTACAAAATGGGGTTAGAGTCTTCTGTGACAGGTTTTAAATACTTTAATCACCAATAATTCCCTAATCCTTCGAGAGAGTGCAGCTTTATATCCACTATCACTGTGCAAAATTCAGAGCCCTCAGAAAAAGGGATTTCACAGCCCTTTTTGGTTTTGAAGTAAAGAATAAAAGTGGAGGTAAATGGAGGTCTGCCTTTAAAATGAAGAACAAAGCTCTTTCTGTTTTTATTCAATTCCCTTTCTTTGTGATTATGTATTTAGGCCATGGTTGACAAACTGCAGCCCATTCAAAGTCTGGTCTACCACCTGTTTAGGTAAGAGTTTAATTGGAACATAGCCACACCCATCCATTTATATATTCTCTGACTGCTTTTGCATGATGACCACTTGGTTTGGTAGTTGTGATAGAGATAATCTGTTCTGCAAAGCTGAAAATATTTTCCCTTACAGTAAAAGTTTGTCAACTCCACAGTATGCTACATATCCATACCACTCTATCTCATGAATATGGGTTTCTTGGGCAATTCGGACTACTTCATTTAACACTTTTGTCTTTTAAAACTGACATAAAACTTGAAATTTACATATTAATGGGATACTATGTGATGTTTCAATATGTGTATAGATTGTATAATGTTTAAGTGAGTTTAAACATATTTATCTTCCCAAACTTTTTATCAAGTCTTTATGGTGAAAACTCAAAATCCTGTCTTGTAGATTTTTGAAGTGTACAGTACATTATTGTTACCTAGCCATAGCACACCGGAATTTCTTGCTTCTAACTGTACCTTTCACCCATTAATCAAACTTTTCCCCTTCTCTCCTTCTCCTACTGTCCCTAGGAATAATGTCTATTAACCATCATTCTACTCTCAATTTCTATGAGATCAACTTTTGTAACACCACATATAAGTGAGTTCATGCAGTGCATGTCTTTTTAAATTTTTATTAGTACATGTTTTCAGTACATAATGATTACATTCATCATGAGAAATTGGTACATATACATAATACATCTTAACTCTTTTGACTTCTGCTTTCCCTGCCCTCCCTCCATCTCCTGGTACTTATCTTTCCATGCCTGCCTCATTTCATTTAACTGTGATCTCCAGTTCCATCCATGTTCTGACAAATAACCGGATCTCATTCTTATTCATGGACAAATAGTATTTCATTTCATATATGTACCCCATCTTATTTTATCCATTCATCAGCTGATGGACACTTAGGTTGTTTCTGGTTTCTGGCTAGTGTGAATAATGCTGTGGTGAACATGGGAATGCAACTACCTATTTCCACATACTGGTTTCAATTGCTTTTGCTATATATGCAGTCTTGGGATTTGGGGGTCACAAGATAGTTCTACCTTTTATTTTTTTCAGGAGCCTTCATACTGTTTTTCCCTAATGGTTGTATGAATTTACATTCCTGGTATCAGCATACAAGGATTCTCTTTTCTCCTCATCTTCACCAGCACTTTTTATCATTAGCTTTTTTTTTATATTAGCCATTCTCATTGAAGTGAGGTGATATCAAGAGGTGATTTTGATTTTCATTTCCCTAATGATTAGTGATGTCGAAAACTTTTTCATATACTTGTATCTATCTTGCACATTACTGTATTCTAATCCCCCAGTGCAGAGTCTGGCACATAGCTAATATTCCATCAATATTGGTTGATAAATAAGTAAATGAATGCTACCCTGAGCATATTTAAACACATACTGTTTCCATTCAGATACAAAGAGATTTTCATATTCCACTGAACCTGTATGTTTTAGACATCTGAATTACAAAATGATTGGAAGGGAATCAAGGTGGGAGAAGCACTTAAGTAATGAGAGAGGTAGAGTTCTTTTTTTTTCCCCCATGCAACTCCTTGCATAGAAGAAGCAGAATTCAGTGTTTAATAGACAAACAACAAATAAATATATAACAATGATCCAAAGCTCTTTTTGGTTGTTATAATATTTGTAACAGATACAGTGATTCTCTAATTTGGCCACTACGCTGCACAAAGCCTTTCTCACCATCAACAACAACTTCATTTTTCTCTATCTTTGTGATCAGAAACCGTTAGGGAAAATTGCCTAAATTCTTGAAAGAGTAGTCCCAATTGAAAAGAGGATTTTGAGGAGACAGTAATTAATGACAATAAATATTCCAGAGGTAGAAATAAAGGCGGTAGACTTTGGATTTGGTCACTTTTGTTAGAGCAATTTCAATAGAAGGATGAACTTGTATATCTGGTTGTGGATGGTTAAAGAGGAGTGGGTATACTAACACCAGATCAAAATCACAAGAGAAAAACAGGTATAGATCACTATCCCTTATGAATATAGAAACTTCCTAAACAAATGCCAGAAAAACAAATTCAACAACAAGTGAAAAGGAATGTACAGCACAACTAATGCTGCCAGCAATGTAATGTTGATTCAACATATATGAAAATTTTAATGAGCTATTATATTAATATAATTAATAACAAAATTCAAATGACTTCAGTAGATGCAGATAAATATTTGACAAAACCAAGCACTTGTCACCATAAAATCACTCAAAAATTAAGAATAAAAGGTAATATCTTCAATCTGATAAAGAGCAGTTATGAAAAACACAACTGCTATAACACTTAATGGTCAAAGACTTAAAGCTTTTGTCCTATGATCAGGAACAAGAGGAGAATGCCCATTCTCTCTATTTCTATTCAGCATTGCATTGGACTTTCTGGCTAGAGCATTTAAAAAAAGAAAATACAATAATAGTCATCCAAACTTCAAAAATAAAAGTAAAACCATCTCTATTAATAGATGACATGAACTTGTGTATACAGAAGCCTATAAGGAACCCACAAAAACATATTATAAATAATAAAAAGTCCAGCAGAATTTCAGGGTATGAGATTGGTGGGCACAACAAATTATATTTGTATTCATTGGCAATGACCAACCAGAAAATAAAATTAAGAAAATAATTCCTTTGGATGTATCAAAAAGAATAAACAATTGAAGAATGAATTTAACTAAGGAAGTGAAAAACTTAATAAACTTAACAACACAAAAACATTATTAAATTAAAGATGTATGCAAATATAGATAATACACGTTCATGAAATAGAAGCCTAATACTGTTAAAATGACAGTACTCCAAAAATTGATCTATGTCTTTATAGAAAATCTCAGCTGCATGTTTCCTTTTCTAGAGATAGTTAAGCTGTTTCTAAAGTTATGTGAAATTATAAGAGATGTAGACTAGCCAAACTAATTTAGAAAATGAAACAAGTCACAAGATTCACATTTCCTAATATCAAAACTTAACATCTTTTTAAAAAAGACTTAACGTCTTGTAGTCAAGATTGTATGCTACTGACATAAGGACAGACATATATATCGAAGGAATAGAATCGAAAGTATAGAAACAAACCCACACATTTAACGCCTTAACCGCTCAGCCACCTCGTCGCTAAACCCACACATTTATGATCAATTGCTTATCAATAAGGATGCCAAGATAATCCAAGAGAAAAAGAATAACAAATGCTCCACAAATGGTGACAGGAGGCTTGGATATGACATGCAAAAGGATGAATTTGGAATCTTATCACGTGATACACAAAATTTAACTCAAAATGGATCAAAGTCCAAACTCATGTGTCAAAACTATAAAACTCTCAAAAGAAAACAGGTATAAATCTTCATGACCTTGGATCTAACAATACTTTTTAGATAGGACAGGAAATGCACAAGCAAGCCAAAGAACAAATTGGAGTTAATCTTTTTAATTTTGAGATGATTATGTTTCAAACAATACTATCAAAAGTGAAATGACAACCCATGAAATGAGAGCAGCTATTTGCAAATCATGTGTCTGATGAAATTCTTGTATTTAGGATATATAAAGAACTTTTATAACTCAATAATGAAAAGACAAGCCAAGTTACAAATGCCATAGGATTTAAATAAACATTTCTCCAAAGCAGATACTCAATTGGCCAATGTGAAAAGATGGTCAATCTAGCACTCTGGGAAGCTGAGGCAAGAGGATCACAAATTCAAACTCAGCTTGGACAACTTAACAACTTAGTGAGGACCTATCTCAAAATAAAAACAAAAAAAATTAGACTGTCAAAGAGCCCAGCGTGAAGGTCCTGTGTTCAATCTGAAAAATAAAAAAAAAGAAAGAAAAAGAAAAGAAAAGATGGCGAACATTGTTACTTGCCAAGGATATGCAAATCGAAACTACAGTGGGATATTATTTCAGACTTGGTGGGTGAGTTTGTCCAACAGACACTCGATAATAAATATTGCCAAGGATGTGGAGAAATTGTAACCCTCGTATCTTCCTGGTGGAGAGGGCAAATGGTACAGGTACTACAAAACAGTCTTGTAGTTTTTTGACCCAGCAATTCCTCTTCTAGGTATATACACAAGAGAATTGAAAACATATATTCTCACAAAACTTGTTCATGAATGCTTATAGCATCATTACAGTAAATCCCAAACCTATGAACATTAGCGTCGCAAACTTTCACAGGTGTACTGTACAAGATTTACAGGTGTACTGTATAAGGCTCACTTTGTGGGATTATGAATGAATTTGACTTATGAACATTCTCCCAAAGTGGAACGTATTCATAAGTTGGGGATTTAATGTACTTATAATAACCAAAAGTTATAAACAATTCTAATCTCAGTGTCCATAAACGGATGAATGGATAAACAAAACATGTTATATCTGTACAATGAAATATTGACCATAAAAAGGAATGACATCCTGATACTTCCTGTATGGATGAACTTACAAAATATTTTTCTAGGTGAGAGTAGGCAAACACAAAAGAACACATGTCATATGATCACATTTATTTAAAATGTCCAGAACAGGCAAATCTATAGAGAATGAAATCAATTGGTATTGATAGAATTATGGGGGAGACTGGGTCATCACTATTAATAAATTCAAGGTTTCTGTCTGAGTGATGAAAATATTCTGAGATTGGATAGCTTCATGTTGTGAATATAGTGTAAAGCAGTAAAATTTACACTGTAACATAGCGAATTTTATAGTATGTAAAATTTCTTAATTTTAAGAAGGAATTGATTGTCAGAAAATGGAGAGAGTACATATATATTACAGGTTTGATATTCTGGGACTGATATCACAAGCACCTAAACCAATTCCCACGTAGGCAGTCATGCTCAGCTAAAAATTTCAAATTGAGGAATCTTAGATATGTTTAAATTGTAAGATATCAGTGGAGACACAGAAACCTAAAAAAATTGCATGGAGATCGAGAACATGTGTCTAACTGTATATCTCTAACTACAGCAGAGAATACTAGAAATGCATAAGTGCAATTGGTTTCTTTTCTATATAATATCAGTAACTTCTGAGCCCAAACATAAAGAAGCAAATGACCCAATTAATCTTTCTCTGTGTAGTGTTTATGATGCATGTGCATGACTTTGGTCCTTTATAGGAAATGCGAACCGATTTAATGGTTGTTATTTTGCAACAGACATAAAATTGATGATTGCTTCCAAAAATGAAAATGAGAAGAATGAGTTGAATTGGGTTTATTAATTTTCCAAAGTTGAAAGGGAAGGAGAAATCTCGTAAATATTGTACATTGATGGTGCATATGGTAACGGATTGTTATGTTTTCAGAATAGCAGTTTCTTCATGTCATTTCTCCCTAAAGTATAAATCATTTATAATCTGTTTGCATTATAAATGCCCCCCCAAGTAATATGGTATTTTATTGATTTGCCTTAAAGCTTCATGGAGCTAAGATGAGACCCTCTACAGCAGAAAATTGTCCAGAGCAGAAACAGACCTTGTAGAATATGAAAACAAAAAGAGCACAATTATAATTAAAATGATGTATTCTGACCTTTTTCTGTAAAATGTCAATGCTGCCTTTTCACATTAGTCACTTGACAAGGACCAGATCCCAGAAACCTGCCTGTGTTGAATCAGTCGTGACTGTGATGAGTACTGTTAGTGGAGCCATGGATTGTGGATTGTTCAAAGGACAAAAGTTAACAAAGCAGATGTTACTTGTATGTTGCATATTTAACTAAGCAGTTCTCTCTTCACTCTCTTTTAAGGCTCCAAGTAATGTAGAAATATAAAAAGATTAACAGTTTTGACTTAGATTACTGTATACTAGTATCAACAGGGTGTACATTATAGGGCTAGTGTTAGAATTAGGATTAGTGTTATGGTTACGGTTACGGTGAATGTTAGGGTTAGGGGACCCCAACATTTTGGCTTTAGGGTTAGGGTTATTGGTACAGTTCCAGTTGAGGTAAGGACACCATAATACTTTGGCATTAGGGTTACAGTTAGGGTTAGGACTAGGGTTAGGATTAGTATTATGGTTAGCGTTAGGGCAAGTGAATACTTTGGCTTTAGGTCTAGGGTCACAGTTATGGATAGGACTATGATTAGGGTAAGGAATCCCAATACTTTGACTTTAGGGTTAGGGTTAAATTTAGATTAGGTTTATGGTTATAGTTCTGGTGAAGGTTAGGGTTACAGCACCCCAACACTTTGGCTTTAGAGTTACGGTTAGGATTAGGATTATGGTTATGGTTATTGTAAAGATTAGGGTTAGGAGACCCCCAGTGCTTTGGCTTTAGGTTGAGGTCTAGGGTTACAGTTATGGTTATGGTTATGGTTATGGTTAGGGTAAGGAAACCATAATAATTTGGCATTAGGGTTAGAGTTAGGACTAGAATTAGGGTTCCAATTAGTATTATCATTAGTGTTAGGGCAAATGAATATTTTGGTTTTAGGTCTAGGATAATGGTTACAAACAGTATTATGGTTAAGGTTAGGACACACCTATACTTTGGCTTTAGGGTTAGGGTTAGAGTTAGGGTTACAGTTAGGATTATGATTAGCATTAGGGCATACCAATATTTTGGCTTTAGGTCTAGACTTAGTGTTATAGTTAGGATTATGGTTAGGGTAAGGGCATCCCAATATTTTGGCTTTAGGGTCAGGTTTAGGTTAGGGTTACATTTAAAATTATGGTTAGGGTTAGGGCACCATAATGCTTTGGCACTATTGTTAGAGTTACAAGTAGAATTACAGTTTTCATTAAGGTACCCTGATACTTTGGCTCTAGTTCTAGGGTTACAGTTACATTTGGGATTATAGTCATTGTTAGAGTACCCCAATGCTTTGGATTTAAAGTTAGGATTAGGGTTGGTGTTAAGGTTAGGGTTATAGTTAAGGTGAAGATTACGGTTAGGACAACCCAATACTTTGGCCTTAGAATTAGGGTTAGGGTAGGGTTATGGTTACGGTTATGGTACACTTAGGTTTAGGACACCATAACAGTTTGGCATTAGGATTAGGGTTATGGCTACATTTACAGTGAAGATTTGGGCTAGAGCACACCAATTGTCAAGGTTAGCTTTAGTATTCTGGTTATGGTTATGGTGAAGTTTAGGGTTAGGATATGCCAATACTTTGTCTCTAGGGTTAGGGTTAGGACTAGTGTTACTGTTATAGTTATGCTCATTGTTTGGGTTAGGACACCATAATGCTTTGGCATTAGGGTAAATGTTAGTGTTAGGGTTATGGTTACGGTTATGGTTAGGATTAGTGTTAAGGCACCCCAATATTTTGCCTTTAGGAGCAGGATTAGTGTTAGTATAAGTGTTATGTTATGGTTATGTTTAAACTTAGATTTAATGAACACCAATATTTTGGTTTTACTGTTAGGATGAGGGTTAGGGATGTGGTTAGTTAAGGGTTAGGTTTTCAGCACACCAATACTTTGTCTTTAGGTCTAGGTTTGGGGTTATGGTTAGGATTACAGTTAGAGTGAGAGCACCCCAATAATTCAGCTCCAAATTTAGGGTTAGGTTTAGGGTTATGGATACAGTTATACCTAGGCTTAAGGTTAGGGCACCCCAATACTTTGGTTTTAGGGTTATGGTTATGGTTATGGTGAAGGTTAGGGTTAGGGTTATGGTCTAGTATTAGGGTTAGTGTTAGGGTTTGGATTACGTTTAGTGTTAGGGCATGACGGTACTTTGGCTTTAGGGTTGGAGTTAGGGTTAGGATTAGGGTTATCATTATGTTTTTAGTTAAGTGTAGGGTTAGGGGACTCCAGTAGTTTGGCTTTATGGTTAGGGTTTGCCTTAGGGTTCTGGTTCTAGTTACAGTGAAGTTTAGGTTACTGCACTGCAAAATTTTGGCATTAGGGTTAGGGTTACAGTTATGGTTACAGTTACAGTTATGTTTAGGGTTAGGGCACCTTAACTGCTTGGCTTTAAGGTTATTGTTTGGATTAGTGTTACGATTATGGTTATCATGTAAGTTAGGGCTCAGGCTCCCCAATACTTAGGGTTAGGGTGCATTGGGGTTAGGTTTAAATTTATGGTTATGGTTAGGGTTAGAGCACCATAATGTTTTGGCATTAGGTTTAGGGTTTGGGTTAGGTCAATGATTAGGATTATAGTAGGCATTAGGGCACTCCGATACTTTGACTTTAAGTCTAGGTTTAGGGTTATGGTTAGGGTTACTGTTAGGGTTAGAGCCAAAGCTTTAAGGCTAGGGCTATGGTCAGGGTTATGGTTACAGTTATACTTAGGCTTAGGGTTAGGGCAACGGAATACTTTGGTTTTAGTTTTAGGGTTACTGTTAGTGTTATGGTTAGGATTACATTTATTATTAGTGCACAACAAAATATTGACTTCAGGGTTAGCTTTAGGGTTATGGTTATGGTTACAGTGAAGGTTAGGTTTAGGGCATACCAACATTTTGGCTTTAGGGTTAAGGTTAGGTTTAGGGTTATCTTTATGGTTGTGGCTAGGGTAAGGACACCACAATACTTTGGCACTAGGGTTCGCATTAGGGTTAGGGTTAGGGTCATGGTTACGGTTACAGTGAAAGTTAGCACTCAGGCTCCCCGATACTTTGGCTTTAGGTCTAAAGTTAGGGTAACAGTTAGGATTATGGTTAGGTCTATGGTACCCCAATACTTTGGTTTTAGGGCTAGGATTAGGGTTATGGTTAGGGTTACATTCAGCATTAGTGTACCCCAATATTTGGGCTTTACTATTGAGGTTAGGGTTAGTGTTTTGGTTACTGTTATGCTTAGGGTTAGGTTTAGGGCACCCCAATACTTTGGTTTTAGGGTTAGCATTAAGGTTATGGTTAGGATTATGTTCAGTGTTAATGCCCCCCCAACACTTTCACTTTAGGGTTCGGGTTTGGGTTAGTGTTTGGATTATGATTATGGTTATGGCTAAATTTAGGGTTAGAATTAGGGTTAGTGTTGCAGTTAGGCTAGGTTTAGGTTTAAGGCACCCCAACACTGTGCCCTTAGAGTTAGTGTTAGGGTTATAGACATGGTTACACTGAAGGTTATGGTTAGAGCACCCCAACACTTTGCCTTTGGGGTTAGGCTTAGGGTGACTTTCATGTTTACGATTAGGATAAGGACACTGTAATACTTTGGCATTAGGGTTAGGGTTAGGATTATGGTTATGATTACCATTTGGGGAAATGTATACTTTGTTTTTATGTCTAAGGTTAACTATTATGGTTAGGATTATAGTTAGGGTTAGGGCACCTCAATACTTTGGCTTTAGTGTTAGGGTTAGGATTACAGTTAGCATTAGGGAACACCAATACTTTGGCTTTAGGTCTAGGGTCATAGTTGCAGTTAGAATTACCCTTAGGGTTAGGGTTAGGGTTAGGGTTAGGGCATATTAATGCTTTGGCATTAGGGTTAGGGTTAGAATTAGAGTTACAATTAGGGTTACTATTAGCATTAGCACAAACAAATACTTTTTCTTTAGGTCTAAGGTAAGGGTCAGGGTTAGGATTACAGTCAGGGTTAGGGCACCCCAATACTTTGGCTTTAAGGTTAGGATTAGGGTTAGTGTTACAGTTATGTTTAAATTTAGTATTAGGACACTCAAATACTTTGGTTTTAGGGTTAGGGTTAATGTTAATATGAGGGCTATGGTTATGGTTAAGCTTAAGATTAAGGAACCCCAATACTTTGGTTTTGGGGTTAGAATGCATCTTAGTTACTTTTCTCTTGTTACTGAGACAAAATATCCAACATTCAAAGTGGAAGGGGGAAAGGTATATTTAGCTCACAGTTTGTAGAGGTTTCAGTCCACAATCAGCTGGATCCAAGACAGGGTGGCCTGGCAGACAGGCAGAAGGCAGCAACTAATCAAGAGAAGCAAAAAAGTGAATCATCAAGCCTCTTTCTGTCCCTTATATCTTTTCCAGGCTATCTTCTCTTAGGGTGGGTAGCACTCCCATCCTTAATCCTAGTATCACATCCTTGATCTGAGCAGAACTATGCCAAACCAATCAGTGGAATAATTTACTAATCGCATACTCTAGATCCAGCCACCTCTGAAAACACCCCACCTATGACCACATGAGGATTTGGGGGGACATCTAGACACAAACTGTAACAGTTAGGTCACATGGAAATTTAGAGATAGGGTTAAAGGCAGGTTGATTTTTAGGGGTAGGTTTGGGGCACATCGATACTTTGGCTTCAGGGTTAGAGTTAGGGTTAGTTTTAGGGTTAGTTTTAGTGTTAGGGTTAAGGATAGGGCACCAAAATATTTCTCTACTTTTAGGGTTGTGGTACACCAAACTTTAGAGTTAATGTTCTGTTAGTGTTAGCTTTAGGATTAGCAACAGGGCACAGCAACACTTTGTCTTCAGGGTTAGGGTTAGGGTTACTGTTAAGGTGAAGGTTAGGTTCAGAGGATACCAAAATACTTTGGTTTTAGTATTATGTTTAGGGCACACCAAATCTTAATGTTATGGTTAGGGTGAGGGGCACAGGACAACAAAATTTGACATCCTGGTTAGGGTTAGGGTGAGTGTGAGGGTTAAGGTTCAGGTTAGGGCATCAAAATACTTTGACTTGAATGTTAGGGTTAGGGCATCCAGAAACATAGAGATAGGGTTAAAGGCAGGTTGACTTTTAGGGGTAGGTTTTGGGCACAGCAATACTTTGGCTTTAGATTTAGGGCTATGGTGAGGTTTAGGGTTAGTCTGAGTGTTAGTGTTGGGGTTGGGCACCAAAATACTTTAGTGCTACTGTTTGTGTTGGGGCACACCAAAACTCTGAGTAGCTTTATGTTAGTGGTAGCGTTAGTGTTGAGGACAGGGCACACCAACACTGTGGCTTCAGAGTTAGGGTTTGGGTTACTGTGAGGGGGAAGGTTAGGGTTAAATTTATGGCACCAAAATACTTTGGCTTTAGTGTTCTATTTAGGGCCCATCAAATTTTAACATTAGGATTAGGGTCAGGGGCATGGAACAACAACATTTGCCTTCCTGATTAGGGTGAGGGTTAGGGTGAGGGTTAGGGTTAGGGTGAGGGTTAGAGTTAGGAGTGTAGATTAATGAATCTAAATTTTTATTTTCAACTGTTCTGAGGTTCATGCCATTCTCTAACTCTCAGGTCTTTAAATTTTCTTGGGAAAACCTGTTATCTCCGACTATAGCTTCTGGTTATTTACAACTTTTACAATACCCTTTCCTGCTTAACTGTATAAGGATTTTCTGCACCAAGAAACTTACAGAAACAATTTGCAATCCTTGTGAACTGCCTGGAATGTCAATCTCTTGTAATATTTTAGATAGTGCATGATACGTCTTATCTAAAGTAAACTTTACATTGATATATGAATTGACACTAATCCTACAATTGGCTTTACAGATCAGTAAATGATGGGTGGAGATAATCACAAGGTTTTTTGACTTTGGAAGGGGCCCAAAAAAGACCCAAGTTTTCTAACAGTTGTACCTCTAACACATACATTTATTAAATCTAGTTTGGTGAGACAGAAACCTCATACAAGTCAGATTGAACAACTCTATTACTTTCAGATAGGCATCAAGAATCGACAGAAATATAGGATCTATGGTAAACTGGTCACCCAAAGCCCAGGAATGCTGTGCAAGGTTGATGAATTCTAATTTGTGCATGCCCCACATTATTTCACAGCTAAGAGATGTCAAATGCTCTCCACACTGGGTTTTATACCCTGTGGACCAGTTTGTGCACTCAGTGCAAGTTTCTTAGAACAACTCATTCTCAGAAGCATGAGAACAAAGCTAGGACTATTCTTGACAGTCCTTTCTCATCTAAGGATACTGTATTTTCATTAGATTCTACAGTTTTCCTGAGAACTAGACAGCAGAAGAAAAAGATCTGCAATAATATTTATCCATAAATAGTACTTGTACTGTGTTGATAAAAGTGATTGATAAAAAGTGTTGATTAAAAACAATTATTTTTAATATAAATTTTATTGGTACATTTTAGATATACATAATGATCATATTAATCATAGAGATTTTGTGCCTGTATATGTCATATTTTGATTTTCCTTTTTTCCCCTTTCCTGCCCCTTTGTTTGACTTCTCCTCCCTCCTTATTTATGACAGCTTTGTTTCCACTTTTTACATCTTTCTCCTTTTCTTCTTTTTTCTTTTTCCCTTCCTTCCTTCCTTCCCCCCCTCCTTTCCCCAGTTCCCCTTCACCCAGTTCCCCTTCACCTTTGAATGTTTTCTTTCTATTTCACAATATCTTTTACACATTTTGGTCTTTATTTACACTTGTGATTTCTCATCCTAGAGAAACAACGTGCTATTTACTCATGTGTGTCTGATTTATTTCACTTAAGAGTATGTTCTCGAGGTGCATCTATTTACCTAGAAATGTCTCAAGTTTATGCTTTTTTATGATTGAGTAGTACTCTATTGTATTAAAAAACACACATCTTCTTTATCCATTCATCGTTCGATGGGCATTTGGGTTTTTATGAAATGTAGCTATTACAAACTGTGTTGCTATAAACATGGGCATGCATATAGCACTGTGGTATGATGCTTTTAATCATTTTGGGAAAATATCAAGAAGGGGAATATCTGGGTCAAACGGGACCTCTAGTTATAGGTTTTTTGAGGAATCTCCACACTGATTTCCACAGTAGTTGTACAGTCTACACTCCCACCAACAATGGAGAAGCATTCCTTTTTCCCCACAGCTCCACCAGCATTCGTTATTGATTGATTTCCTGATAATATCCATTCTTTGTGGACTGAGATGGAATTTCAGTGTTGTTTTAATTTGTATCTCTCAAATGATCAGTGATATTGAACAATTTTTTGCATATTACTATAGCCTAATTAGCCTAATTATAGTCTAGGAGGAGACTAAATTATGAAAAATATAATCCAGACAGCTTGTTATGACTAGTCTCTTTGGCTGGTCAAGTAGTGCAGTTTGATGAGTTGCTACATAGAAGATGTGCACTTTGAGAGTTTTTGCTACCACACAACATTGAATTTAAAAAAAAAATTCATTCTGTGGTTTGAGTAAAATAAAATTTTATAAAACAATATTATTTAACAGTTATTCTTACTTTGGAGGTAAGTTTCCATAAAGTTGACTGATTTTGATTACATTTTCTTGTTAATGAAAACTATCATTTAAAATATAATATATAATTCATTATACTATTTTGAAACTAAGTGGCAGCCAATCCTACAGTTCTGTCTTCTGTGACTTTGTTTACCTCAATTCAGAAGAAATTCCATCCTGTGTGCGTGTATTTTGCTGGAAACTGAACCCGAGTCCTCATGAATGCTACATGTGTGCTCTACCACTGAGCTACATTCTCAGGCTCCCTTTACCTTTCCCCTGCACTTCTATCTAGCTGATTGTGCTCTTAAAGAGAAGATCAAAGGCAGGCCTGGCAGGGTGTAACACCTAAAATCCTAGCACCTGGGAAGCTAAGAGGTAGAAAGATTAAGAGTTTGAGGCCAGTCTGTGTGACATAGCAAGGTTAATGTCACCCTGGGCTGCACATCAAGAGTCCATCACAGAGAGAGAGGGGGAGGGATGGGGGAGAGAGAAAGAGAAAGAAAGAGAGAGAGAGAGAGACTTTACTATTTGTTTCTCTGTGAGTCAAACCTTTAGCATATGGAGATCAAATGTTCCCCATTGAATTATTTATTTACATGCTATTTATTGAGAAAGTGCTAACACAATATGAGACAAAGATATGCCACTTTATTTTCATATAAAAAAGATCCTAATTCAAATAATGCTTTTGCTACTTGCTAACTAGTTTAACTACTTACAAACTAGTTTGTTTTGGGTAAATAAAAAGAACTCTATGAGACTCCATTTTCTTATAAATTGGAATAGCTACTATAAGAACAAAGAAAATATTATATTTGAGGGAAAGCTATAGCTCAAGGGGATATTATGCACAAACGTTCATTCTATGATTCTGTGTATATCATAGTAGGGCAATCGTCTTATTTTATCATTTGAATGAAATAAGAAAGAGCCTTAGGATTGACAGAATCTGAACATCAATATTCATGATGCTATTGCATGGAGACAGAGCATTTATGATATTTTCTTAAGCTGTTATGTCTGGCTTATAATGAGTATCTCAGAATAAGCAAAAGGCTAGACTTTCAAGTCTCCAAAGAGACTCAGCTTTATGCATCTATCTGAATATGAATAATGATATTTTGCATGCACAAAAAGGAAAGCCAAGGAAAAAGAAGCTAAGAATGTAGTCTGCTTACATGGAGAGATTTTAAGAGCAGTTCCCCTGCTTGCTAAAATCCAGTGTCTGTACGTTTACACAGAAATTCGTCTATCTCATAAATGATCACCCTAAGTTCAGAGCGGAATGAAACCTCGTTGTGGCCCTTTTGATCCTGAATGGGGGGAAAGGTAAGGGTAAAGTAGAACATTCGCTTGTCCTTGAGCAGTGTGTGCAAACCCCAGATCATTAAAAATATTGGAGCTCTACTTGAATTCTAGTCTTTACATTCAGACTTAGAGACAGGCAGGAAAAAAGAAACTGAGAGAAAGAAATGGATATTTTCTCAGTACAGAAACAGGCTAAATACAGACTCATAAAAGTGTCTCAGTCTAAGATTATATGCAATCCTAAGCAAATAATTAACTCATAATTAGTATCTTTTCTATGTGGAAATTTTAATAAATATCTTCTCCAAATGAGCAGTGTTTTTAAGAGTGTTGAAAGTAGGTTTCATTTTTTTCAGCAATTAGAGCTGCACAACTGAAGGTATAGTCAACTGATGGCAATGTATAGTCATCTGTAAGTGTATGGGTAAATGATGTTTAGCTGTGGTCAATTAAGAGAGCCTACCATAAGGTTAGTCCAGAGAAATCAAGTTTCTATGGGTCAAGGCCCATAGGTTAAAATAAATCATTATTTTCTTAAATGTGGATTTCTTAGATTTCTTAGACATCTTCTTTCCCAGTACAGTAAGCCCTCGACTTACAAACGAGTTCCATTCTGGGAGAACATTTTTAAGTTGGATTCATTTGTAAGGCCGACCAAGGGAGTCTTATACACCTTTGACATACATTTCAAAGCATAAAAAAAAACCAAATGCACAAATACTGTAAATAAACTATTTCTACTTTTACAGTTACCTTAAAATGGTGGTACAGAATTAGATTTAGAGTGAGCTACTTCTGCAATTAGTTCCCATCTAGGGATGATCATAATGACACACTTGTTCATATACATGAAAGTGCTCAAATCAAATGATCATGAGTTGGGGGCTTATTGTAACAAAATCTTAATATCTAACATTCGGGTCAATTAATTTTTTGAAAGAAGACCATGAAACTCAAAAATTTCATTGCCAAGTTCATATGTTACAATTTTCTATGTAACAAATATTCAGGACTATAAAATAGTTTAAACCTTTTCTACCTGTGGCACAAATCATTTACACTAAACATAGATGACATATACTTTCTTGTGTACATAAAATTTTTCTTTTATGCTGAACACTTAACATTAGTAAAATGGTCTATTGAATGTATGTGTGTGCATCTGTATTGCATGTATTTTGTCATATGCTCATGGTTTTATATCATTTTATTATCATTATTATTTTTTACTAGATCGCTTAATGACTTAAAATGCTATATTAATGGATTTTTGGGGAAAGGCCTAAAGCAGTACATTCCATTCCTAATCACTTTATTATTTTCATCTGCAGACTCAGCAGTCAAATTCATGTTTTCCCCCTTAAATCCTTTTTTACTATGATACATGCTCCCTTTCTCTTTGTCATGAAAGAATTCTTGGTTTCTCAGTTTAATTATTCAATGTAACAAATACTATTGAGTCTTAGTATTTTCTAGACATTTGGGCTACAAAGGTAAATAAGATATGCTTCCCATCCTCAAATAACTCAAAATCTAACTGGAGAAAAAAAGCACATAGATATCTAAAAAGAGTGCAAACAGATAAGTGTCTCATCATATTTCATGGGCAAAATTAAAAAGGAAAGTTAACTATCTTATAGAGAATATTTTTAGAGGTATAAAATTTCCTCTCAATTCTTGACTCTTATCAGTTGCTGCTTAATATAATGCAGTGCTACTAATGTTTAAAAAAAGTGATTCTTGAAATTTTATTATTAGGTTGCCTTTTTTTAGTGGTAGCGAAGTTTTATTAAAAGTAGGAAAAGAAACAGGCTCTGCAGAGTGAGTTTGGGCCAAGTAAAAGTAGGAAAAGACAAATACCCTACAGCATGAGGGTGGGGCACCATGCAAGAGAGAATACAGTGGCTTACTATTAAGTTTTCTTGGAATCAGATTTTTCTTGAAAGGCTACAAAACGGGATTTGGGGCTCTTTATCTAACAACTCTTCTAAAAGTTGGCTTTTTCAAGTTTCTTCAATACATAGATGTGTTAGTTTGCCATATTCACAATTAGAGGTCTTTTAGGGAGATCAGTTAACCTAGGCTGTTAGAAGTCAAAATAAAGGTCATTAATTTTCTTGTTAATCTATGATTAGCTAGGTTCATAGTCTTTGACAATTGTTATGCAATGGAGTCACTTGGAGAACTGAAAGATATGAATGCCTCCAAGTTCGAATATCCCATCCCCATTTAGAGTCTGAATAACAGAATTCTTAAAAGCTCCTCAGATATTTCTAATGTGTAGCCAACGTTAAGAAACATTGTGTTAATTGTACACTATTTCTTCTGATTTATATGCATGTTTATCCCTTCATAGATGACTGCAAGATTATAAATGTTTAATGTTTGAAGGCCTCCACTATTGTGTTCAATGTGTACCTTCCTCATAATCATGCTTTCTCAAATTTTTCTTTTCCTTGTATTTTAGTTTCTTTCAGTGATTTAAAAACAAGCCAACGATATCTTTATACCCCTCGCATTAAGAGAAGTCTATGACCTTTCTCAAATCTGGATTGACCTTAAGAGTATATAGATTACTAGGAGATTGCATCAGTGATTTTTTTGTGTGATTCCTCAGGCTGTGTCAAACAAGGCTGTGAAGCTTCTTCCTGGCTCTCCTTGAACTAGTAACCTAGAAAACTTGAGCCGCCATGTAGCTTACTATTTTACTATCTTACTTAGTCTTACTGTCCTGAAGCCACCATTCTTTGAAACAGTTTGTATGTGGAAGTCATCTTTCAGCAGTATGGTCACTAATTTTAGTCTTCGGATCATCTCAGTTTAGTCACAATATATGTAAGCAAATAATCTTCCAGATGATTTTTCCCATTTACAATTGAGTCATCTCAATCTTTTAGTTTTCCCAGCTAAAGTCCCACATACTGTGGTGCAGAGACTAGCCATCCCCACTATTTCCTTTCCAAATTTTACAAGTTAGTCACATCCACCATTCCCTTTCCTAATTTCTGATCCACGAAATTCATGAATGGAAACAGAATTTGGTATGTAGAAATAGAATCTTGCATATCAAAATATGTCATTGGCTTTGGGTCCATGTAGTTGATGGAAAGTAGAGAAGTGTTGAATAGACTACTGGGAGAAGGATGATGGACTCAAGGAAATTATCAGTGTGGGATCAGAGAAAAGGGAGCAAAATGTAGTTGAAGAGGAATGTAGACTTTTCATGAGTAGTGGCAAAATTTTAGTAAAATTGTCATTTATGGTTTTTCAAATAGAAAATGTACTTTCTGAATGGAGAATTCAGGGAGAATATTTTCAGGTAAGGTGTAAACTACATCGATTATGTATTTTTTTTCTTTTTAGCTGAGTATCATGAGATACGTTTAAAAAAGGTAAGTTAAAGCAGGACTTATTAAGTTTTCAAGCAGAATTTAGAAGAAATACAAAAAATCAGTAACTTGCTTTGTGTGAAAATAAAACTGATACTCTTAGTTTTCCTAAGAGAATGTGTTATGGCTTGGATCTTCAGTGCCCTCCTCAAAAACTCATGTGTAACAGGCTTGGTTTCCAGCTGATAGTGCTATTGGGAGGTGGTGGACCTTTAAGAATTAGGGGCTAACTGGAGGCAGTAGGTCACTAGAGATGTGCCCTTGAAGAAGCTATTAAGACATGCTCTCCCCGCTCCCCTGCTTCCTGGCCACGCAACTGAGCAGCTTCCTTTTATCCTGTGCTATCACAACAGTGTACTGCCTTGTCACAAGTCACTAGGCCAAGTGACCATGTACTGAAACCTCAGCAACTGAGCCAAAATAAATTTTCTTCCGTGTAAATTATTTATCTCAGGTATTTTGTCACAGTGATGAAAAATTGACTAATACAGAATATTGTAAAAAAGAAAGTGTAAGTATTAGGTTTCTGCAGGGATTTTTCCTTTTCTATTGAAGCAATAGTGGGGGCAGTTAAAATAAAATGGGGAAATAATGAAGGGAAAAAGGGAAAGAAGGAAGAAGAGAGAGTCACAGAGAGAGTCATTTGTCATAAGGAACTGGCTTATACAAGTTTGAAATGTACAGTTGGCAAGCTAGAGACTCAGGACAGCTGATGGTTTATATCCAGTCCAAAGACAGGGAAACGTTGGTGTCCCAGCTCTGAGGCAGTCAGACAGAAATGACTTCCTTTTATTTAGGGCAGAGTAAGCCTTTTGTTGTTGTGAAGCCTTGGACAGACTCCACATTGTGGAGGAAAATCTGCTTTCCTTAGTCTATCAATTTATATGTTTAATTAATCTAAAACCCCCTCATAGAACTATCCAGAGTAATGTTTGATCAAAACACCCCTGGAACCAGTCACACTGATACCTAAAATTGTTACAGCGCTTCATGGAGAAGAAGCCCAAGTTAATGTCGGGAAAATGCTTCTTGGTAAAGATGAACTAAGACTGTTAACTGTGAAAGATTTTGCAAATATCTCAGAGGTAGTTTTATTAGTCACTTTCCCATCACAGAGACAAAATACCCAACCCACGATTTCAAGGAGGAGATTAATTTGGCTTGTGGTTCCAGTGAGTTCCAACCAAAGTTGGTGGGCCCCAAGGCAGAAACTACATGACCAAATGGTGTGGTGGAGGAAAGCTGCTTGACCCATGGCACCCAAAAAGCACTAAAACAAAGGAGGAGCTAGGGACAAGAATACAGCCCAGGGTCACACGTCCAGTGACCCACCTCTTTGGACCAAACTCCACCTCATAACAGTACATTCAGTTCTGAAGTCATCAATTATATACAATCCCGTCATCTTCTAAAAGCTCTTACCTTTGAGCACACGAAACACTGAGGGGATATTTTAGATCTAAACCATAACAAGAGTTAAAGTAGCACTTACCCTTTGAAACAGACTCTGAAACAAACAAAAAGCTTTTTTAAAGGAGATATAGCTGCAGATAGCTCAAAAAATACAATCTGTCTTACATCCCTAATTTGGTGCCAATCTTTATCCCATCTTTCTAATCAAAAACCCCATTTTTCTTTTTTTTTTTTTTTAATTTTATTTTAAACCAAGAACATGTATTGGTACATTCTACATACAATGGTCACATTCATTACATTAATTCTGTACCTATACATGATGTATCTTGGTTCTCCCCCCTCTCCCCCCCTCCCCTCTGCACCCTCCCTCCCTATTTACAGCAGGTTCATTTATCATTTTCCATATTTTCCCT
>PVJO010019149.1:0-34964 GCA_004026905.1 Hystrix cristata | reverse complement strand
TTTTTTTTTTTTTAACCAAGAGCATGTACTGGTACATTGTATACATAATGATCACATTCATCGTGGTTATTTTGTACCTGTACATGATATATCTTGGTTTTCCCCCTTCCCCACCCCCCCTTCAGTTCCCCCACTTAAGTGCTTAGACTCTGGGAACTTTCAGAAAGAATGAAATGCTTAGATCAGGAGTAAAAAACAACAACAAAAAAAATGGAATTCAGACATACTTATAAGAATAAGAAAAACAGTATGGAGAAACTTGAAGCTATTGAGAATAGCTGAGATTGAGAATGCTTTATTAATTTTAATTGTTTTATGTTTATCTTCTTATCAATAAGGCAGTTTTACATCCTAAATACAGGTAAATGAAAGTGCTGTACCTGTAGTAGGTACATATTTAGTCATACATTTCCCCAGGAAATGCCTTTTACAGCAGTTAGTATAGCTCAGACTGTGAAATTACCAACTACACACACCGAGCATTTCGACAGCCTGTGGTCCAGATTTTCTATCTAATCTTTACTCTACCTCTTTGATCCTCTTAAGTTATTCAAAATTCTGAAGGAATACAGACTGTTAATTATTTTCTTTTTGAGCATATTAGTATTAAAAGTCAAAAAATTAACAGGAGAAGGAAGAAGAAGAAAATGAAGGAAATAAAGAGCTGAAGTTCTGCTTTTAAGAGGTCATGTAGAGGTACACATGTGTGGAAAGGGAGAGAAAGTATGTGAATAGGGTGATGTCCCTCTACATTACCTTATCTCTCAATGTGATAAGAAACAGAAACAAAGGCCAGGGCCCCTCCTTGATCATAGCAGAAAAACAGCTCTAAAAGAAAAGACACAACATCCTGGAGGGGAAATACACTCTGGAGGAAGATTTTTTAAATGATACTGCAATGAAAAAGGATACAAATCAATGTATTTGCATTTTTCATTTTAAAAATTTCTCCAAAGTATCAAAGAAAGCAAAAGGGAGAGAAAAGAGAGTACTTATACCAAAGAAATACAAGAGACAAAGAACTAAATATATTTATTCCTCAACTGAATTAATGAGTAGTGAAGTTATAAAGAGACACCAGATAAAAGGGAAAAGAAAACAGAAATTTTAAAGAACCATTATTGATTCTTTTCCTCACAGTCAAGTGGTAAAAACTATAAAGAGGAAAATAGCATCGCAAAACAGTGAAACGGCAAAATAGTTTTCAATTTGGAACTGCCAGAGACTGCATTGCAGAGAGCACCTTGGATTACACAGAAAGGACGACTTCACTGTTTGCCTTCATTGTTCCAGCTCAGGGTACTCACAGGGTTCACGGAAGCTGGCTTCAGGGTCCCATCATCATGGTCAAGGTCACTGCTTCTTTTTAAGAGTGAGCCAGAATGGCCAGTGAGCAGCGGCTCTCTAACTCACAGTACATTAGAATCTCCCAGGAGCTTGCTTGGAAATTTGATTCCATGATGCCTCAGCAGGGATAATATTTCATTAACTGAGAAGAGGCCCAAGGACCCACATTTTTAATTAGCATCAGGCGTGGTCATAGAAAGGTGGCCCCTGAATCTCACCCCACACGGAATGCACTGGAAGTTGCCGTATTCCTACCTTGGCTCATGTGCGGCCCTCGAAATTTGTCTTGGAGAACGCGAAGTGTCTTGGTTTGTTACCGCCAAAAAAGGAATGAGCACAAGCCCAGCTGCTCACGATGTGAGCTAACAAGACAATTTAAAGTATTTCCCAACCTGTCCATACCTTCTCCCTGCCACACATAGAAATTTTGCTACGTTTTGCTAATTTCAAGGATACTACCTTACTAGTTTCAGAGGAATGCTTTGCTTTGAAAGTCACTATTTGAAAGCCATTATCTATTCATCTTTTCTTTTGCTCTTTCTTTCTTTCTTTCTTTTTTTTTTTTTTTTTTTGGTATTTTCACTGAGCTACATTCCTGGCCCTTTGTTGTTTTTTGGGTTTTGGTGTTTTTTGTTTGTTTGCTTGTTTGTTTGTTTGTTTCTGAGAGCGTGTCTTGCCAAGTTGCCCAGACTAGAGTGGAATTTATGACCTTCCTGCTTCAGCTTCCCAGAATGCTGGGATTAAGGTGCATGCCACCTGGCAGGTTTTTGTCATTTCTTATATGTTTATATTTCTTCTTTTCTTTAAAAACTTGGACTAGGAGAGCCAGAGTAACAGGGATTAACAAGACTGATGATCAAAAACAGCATATCATAGCTAAGTAAGAGGAACAAAAGAACAGATAAAAACCAAAGGTCGAGTCCTCTCTAAATATATATTTAACTACATTGTTTTAGTAGAGGAATACATGTACTTGTGCGAGTTACCATATGGGGTCTTAAGTACATTTACTGGCTTGATTTGAATAGAACTGTTTAGAACGAGAAATTCAAGGGATTCTAAAAATAAGATCACAAAGAATAAAATCTGCTGGACTATGACCGAAGTTTACTCATTTGTGATGATACTTGCCTCTCTCTGCTGTCTCACTGCTTTATGCCCCCAGACTTGTCTAGTCACCTCCACTGAGGTAAGTGGGCTGTTCACAAGTGGTTTCATTTGTGTGAGTCTCCTCACACTGTTAACTGTCAGTTGGCATCACACCACCTCAGCCAAAAGTCTTGCTTTCCTAGCTTCAGCGGAGCTTGTGATCAAAATTTCCCTTTTCAAAGGGCACTTCTTCAAGTCGCTTCGCACCATTTAGTACTGGTAAGCTATATTGTTTGGGCTTCACATTAATCTACATTTTTAAGAATCAAAATGGCTTTATTTGCATTTTCCATGTCTTTTCAACTGTGGAATCTTAACAGTTTTGATTTTAGTAACCCATGTTCCTATGATGGATTTTTTTTTTTTTTAAATGAGAAACAGGGCCTCACTAAATTGCCCAGGCTGGCCAAACTTGCAGTCCTCTTGGATTACAGGCATGTGCCACCACATCAGGCTTCAATAACAGATACTGTCTATAAAATAAAATATAAAGCATTGCTAGACTAGTAAGGTCTCTGATATTTTTTTTTTTTTTTATGGCCATGATGACCTACCCAAGCATTTCAGTCCTAATACATATCAATACTGATACAACCTAGGTTATCGGAGCTATGGGTCATGTCAGTCACTTCTGGGAGAGTTTGAAGTTTATGTTTATGTGATAATTATTCCTGGTATGTGAAATCATTCTCCACCACAGTCTCATGTCCAGTCCACAGTTAACTGCAGCAAATATTTAGCCTGGACTGTACAAGGTAGCTCTAATACTAAGCATTTTTTTTTTACCATTATCAGACTTTGTGTCATAGTTTCAAGCTACCTTTGGTACATTTTTCCTTGGAAAATACACTCACATGCTTTAAAATGACTGACTTGATTTAAATATCTCAGAAGTAATCCTCTGTCTTACCCCCCCTTCTCCTACCCCAAGTATCTGTTAGGGTGGAGACATATGTGATAGCACTGATCTGCACCCTCACGTCCTTGGGAAGCTCTTGCTCTATAGATTATATCATCTGTTTCCTGCTTCAGCCAGAAAGTAGATTTTCCCACTCAGTAGATTGCACTTCAAGTTCCAGGCTCTCTGATCTCTTGGTGTATGTCTGTGGCTGCTTGTCTGGTGATTTTTGTAACTACAGTCTGGATTTGACCTCTTATTTTTGCCTCTTATTCTTTTTACTTAGCTATAATCTTTTGTTTTTAGTTACTCTTTTTCGTCCTCATTACTCTCTTCTGCTGGTTCAAGTTTTTAGTTTTAAATACCAAGCATCCTTTGTTACTCAGCCCAACCCTAACCAAATACTTTCAGATTCACCTTCATACTAATTTCCCTCCACAGTGTCTCTTGCTGTCTCTTCTAGCACGCAAACACTCACTTCTTTTCTTGTAGCTATATTTCTAAATTTTGGGGGTTTTCTTCCCTGCTATTTTCCCAGTATTTGCCTGACAAATTTCTGATCATTAAAGGACTAATAGCAGAAGCAAGATCCACTAAAAAATGTGTTTTCAAAAAAAAAAAACAAAACCCAAATCTTGGAGAATTTTTTTTTTTAACCTTGGAGAAATATTAACATTGAACTTTGAGAGTCCAACTTCAAAAAACAGGTTGTTAAATGTGGGTGCATTTAGCTTTTTTTAATACACAAATTTTTTTATTTATGTTTAAGTAAAAAGAAATATCAAATTAATAAAAAAAATTACTAAAGTTAACTATTGAACTGATTTCAGGTGTTTTCTTTTTGGTTTCTTAAGACAGGGTCTCACTATGTAGTTCAGGGTGGCCTTGAACTTGCAGCAATCCTCCAGCCTCTGCCTCCCAAGTGCTGGGATTATAGGCATGCGCCACCACATCTGGTTTCAGGGGTTTTCTTATCCAATTTTTGTAAGGATTTTGACCAGAAAGCACACTTATATATACTCACATCTCAAAAAATATGTATGTAATGTAGCCAAGAATCTTATATGGATATTTTATACTATTAAGTGTCAGATAAAATTATTAGTTAACAGTAATAAGTCAGGTACTTTTCAACTTTTCTAATTGTAAATGCATATATATAATACATATATATACACATATAATTATATATCTGAATATATGCATCATTTATTTTATTACCTTTTTATTCTTGAATAATATCTAGCCTGCCAAAAATACCAATATCAACTTCCATTACTTCACATACTCCCATGATTTTCCTCTAGCTGTCTGCCAAAGCACAAGGTGACTGTAGAAATGAAGATGCCATTTCCAATGAAATAAACTACTCACGATAATGAGGAAGCCAATTGCATTCAAAATTAATGAAGAAAAGAAATCAATCACCTTGCTTACCAGTACTCTGCAGAATGCATTGGTTTTATTTTAAATATGTGTTTTGGGCCTAAGATTCTCTAGAGGCCTGAAGATATAATTTGATGAATTACCAATATATAGGTGGTAGTTGAAAGTCATAGATTATATATTTACAACAGATGACACAATGCCATTAAAAGAAAAGGTCAGTATGAGTTGGTAGGAAATAAATTTTGAACAGGTCGAGACTTTTATCTTCTTCCTAAAATGGTATCACTTTCTTTTAATCAGGGCCAATTTTTGAAGTCAAAAGGTCTGTTTCTAGAACATGCACACTCACACACAAATTACTCCAATCACTTAGATTACTTAAACAATAAGGCGGGTTTATACTCTTGTATAGTCTTCTATTGAGGAGAGAAGCAAAATCAAGCCATCACAAAGATGGGAAGAGGTAAGTGTGAGCATTTATTAAAAGCACTGTGGAGGTCATAATAAAATTTGGTTGGAAAATGTAAAAACAAAAAATAAATACTCTTGAATTTATGAATCTTTTTGTATGTTTTGTGCATACTACACACATATGTGAGTGCGCATGATTACACAGTTCCATTCTTAGCAGAACACAGCTAATTGCCATAACCCTTAGTAAAATTCAGAAGTATGAAGTTGAATGTACTTCGATGTCATTTTACTGATAAGGAGGCAATCGATAAGATGAAGCAATATAGCTAATCTCACACAGACTGTTGCTTCCTCAATGCCCACGACATTTTCTTCTTGATGACTACAATGGCTTTTGTGATTTTTTTCCCAGGGTGAAGGCCACATCCGCCTGTGATTTGCATATGTCCCTGTAGCCTGGAGTGTTGCTAACTGCAGCCCCACATCCTTGATGGCAAAAGGCCAAAAGTTAACATTTGCCTCATGAGTATAGACAGCAGCTCTTGCCATTTGTTGTGCATTAATGGCCCAGGCCATGTGCTGAGCACTTGAATCACAACATCTCATTCTGTCTTTCTAACAATCTTGTATATTGGATATTGCTGTCTACATTCTACAAATGAGAACAATGAAGCTGACAAAGTAGATATCGTGTCCCAGATAACATAATGCATTGGTGATTAAAAAAATAAAAAAGATTAAACCTAAGTCCACCCGAGTACCTTTTCTGTGCTTTGTCCATTACCAGATTTATTTCCAGGGCCCGAGAGGAAAGACCATCAAAGAACAGTCACCTATATTTTGTCCTTACAGAAAACACTATAGAAGTGAACCTGCTGCTACTTCATGGCTGTTCTCAGGAGCATGATCATGCTTTTCCAGTACTAAGAAGTACATCCTGACGGGAAGGAGTGAACAAACACTAACAAAGATGCTCACAGTATGATCTCCAGGATGAACTTCACCAGAGCAAACTTCAGTGGCCTCCTTCATCCACTTGATGGATGAAATGAAATATCCTCTCAAAAAGTTCTAGTAATCTAGAAAGACTTCCTATCAAAATGGGATACTGCCTCGTAGAAATAACACATTCCTAATTTGGATATTAAATATACTCTAGCATGGATTGTTGTATCAAATTCTGAAACCCCTGAAGTTTAGGAAGCATTATCCACAACTGTTGGAAACAGCTGGAAAGCGATACTATTCAATAATATTTTGAGCTCAAGTAAGTTCTTTGACATGTCTTGATTTCCAGAAACATTAAGAAATGTATTTCATTGTAATAAATACTGGGTGTCAATTTTACACAGAACCTGGGAACTAATGAAGAATCGGCAGGATCAGATCAAAAAGTCACTTTGGTTTAGGTAGAAGTTATGAATTTGAATTGACTGACATTCAAACTATACTCTGGACTATGGCAGGGAAAGGGATGGTGTTTGCCCCTCAATCTTTCCCCTGAAGTTCAGGAATCCATGTCCCTGGGAGAACACTGTGGTGGCTGATATGCTAGAATCTGTCTCTCCTTGGTTGGAAATCCTTCAGCAGTTACCTGTGCTCTTGGAATAAAATCCACTCTTAAATGTGAAGTTAAGGCCCTTCCTTATTGTGTCCTCCTTTTTACTCTTACTACTTCACACATTCTACTCTCCAGTCATAACTAATTTTTTTCCCTCATCAAATTCTTACTTTTCCTCCAAGTCCTTTTTCATGCTCTTCCCTCTTGCTGGAACATTCCCTGCTGTGCCAGTCTCCCACCTTTCCTTCCTCCTGCCATCACCCACACAACCGCTTCTGGCTGGCGAAGTCCCACTTGTCCTCTAGTTCTCAACTGAGCATCTTCTCATGGAGGACATCTTCCTTGAGTCCTCAAGTCTGAGCTGAGTCCTTCCCCCACCAACCCCTCATCTTCCTCTGTACTTCTCGTGTTGTTTGTTATGTGTTCACTTTTTCTAGTTAGACCATAAGTTCGGTAATGGCAAAGACATGTCGGCAATTAGCAAATATTTGCTGAATGTCCACTTCATGTTAGACATTTGGATACTGTGGCAGACTAGACATAAAATATCACAAATCTGCCTTGCCCAGCATGAAGCACATGCTTTTCCTCTCAGATAAAGTGGATTTATGACAGATTTGTACAGGAACTTCACTGACCTTTTTCATTGCGTGCATGTACACAAGACAGAACAACTTCTAGATAATAGAGGACTGGTCTCCCAGAAGCAGGTCAGCCTGGTCCAGATTGTAACCACTTGAGACTGCCTCTGGGCTAGATTAGGCAGTGGAATACTTCAGTGCATCTCTGGACCACTTACTATGGTATATGCCAAGCCCCGAGCTAGCAGCAAGAAAGAGATTATTTTATTCTTGACCTCCTGAAGTGAATATGTCTCAAAATTCTCTGAGCATTAACCCCGCTAGTCTCAATGATACTTCTTTTCCATTCATAGTGGCAGCTATTGCTGGTACTAATCTAGCATAAAACTCCTTTCCTGCATGATAACTAATTTACTTAACAGAACTCCTGGTGTATGGAATATATGCCAAGCAATCATTGAGACTAGAAATGAAGCATCACGGAAATTTCAACTGCATAAGGCTGCCATTTCTTCTCCAGAACTTAAATCTTGTTGAGTATTCAAAATTTAGACTCCATCTCCTCTCTGGCCTAATAACACCTAAACTAAAATGGGAACCTCATTTAATTATCCTAACATATTGCCATGTACACCCAAGCCACCTGTAAGAATGAAGTGCGATGATAAATTAATACCTCGGCAGTCTGAACTTTGAAAGCCCTTCCTCTTTACAGTATAATTTGTGCTGCTTTATCAATTCAGAAAAAATTTCATTTGTTGTAGATGAACAGAGGTTAAGGGAAGCTATTGCCATCCAAGTGATTGCCTCTCTAATCGTCTTCTACAATTCATATGTGTAAGAATCTTTACTCATTAAAAAGGTTATGTCATTTTACATCTTTCAACCTAAGGGCTGCCAGGGAAATGGAAGAGGTTGAGAGAGAAGGACAGAGAGAAGATGAAGAAAAAAAAAATACCAGATATTTGGAATAAGAACAAATGAACCTACTTCGGTGATGGACTGAGGCGAGAAGACTAGTCTTGAGTCTTGAGTCTTAGTCTTGAGTCTATAAAAGATAAATTCATGATTATTTAAGAGGAATTTTGGACTTCTGAACATTTATGTTTACTTCCTTTTTCCCTAAGTCCCTTGAAAATAGTACTATACAAAAAATGATATCCAGAGAAAAAGAAGAAGAGAAAAAGGAAAAATTAAAAAAAAAATGATATCCATACTGCAAAGTAGATGTAGGGCTGGTTACTGACTGAATAGAGCAAAGGAAGTGAACGCCTACCCCTTAGCCGGGGAGAAACACGGAAGGCAATGAATCGCCTCACTGTGCAGAGTCCTCGAGGGGCTCGGGGCCTGGACTACTGCTTATCTGGCAGGCAGGGGCTTAGGAAGACACCCACCTAAACCACAGAGAATTATCCAGCTCTACATGTTAAAAGGAGGTCCTTTCCAAACAGGTAGTTATTAACTCTAGGAAAAGCCAAAAGTCATGAGAAAGAAACTCAGAACAGCAGTGGATATTATTTATATAATCTTAATGTTAAGATTACATTGTTGCCATATAATCTTATGCTTGTTTAGCCAGAATGTGGAGTAGATCTCTGCTGAGAGGCTGGAGAAAAGGCAAGCTGTGGTGTGGTAATGGCAGGGGAATGCTGAGGATGTTTTTCATTTACTGTACTACCTCAAGAAGTCAATACATCATAACTAAAATTGATATATCAAGTATTATGGTTTTGTGTCTAGATGTCCCCCTAAAGCCTCATGCAATCATAAGTGGGGTGTTTTCAGAGGTGGCTGGATCCAGAGTGTGTGATTACTAAATTAGTGTACAGATCCTTTTGGCATAGTTCTGATGGGATTAAGGATGTGATACTAGGAGTAAGGGTGCTAGGATTAAGGATGGGAGTGCTACCCACCCTAAGGGTGGGTACCCTGGATAGGATATAAGAGACAGAAAGAGGCTTGTCTATCCCTTGCTTGCCTTGCTGCCTTCCACCTGTCTGCAGTGCCACTCTGCCTTGGAGCCAGCCACTATCAACCAAAACCTCAACAAACTGTGAGCTAAATAAACCTTTCCTCCCTTACCCTTGGGTGTCAGGTATTTTGTCTCAGCAATGAGGGAAAAGTAACTAAAACGCTAAGAAATAACAAAATAGATCAAAGATCTAAATGTAATACTTGAAACTATGAAAATACTAGAAGTAAACATACAGGCAACAATTTAAGACATTGATACAGGCAATTATTTTCTGAATAAGACCCCAAACACACAAGAAACAAAGCAAAAACTGACAAACAGATTACATTGAACAAAAAGCTTCTGTACATCAAAGGAAACAATCAAAATAACAGCTCCCATTCAAAATACCAAAATATATAAGGAATCAAAAAACTTAATAGCAAGTAATTCAGTGAACAAATGGGAAAATGATCTGAATATTCACAGTTCTTGAAAGAAAAAACATAGTTGATAGCTATATTAAAAATGCTGAGGGGCTGGGGATTTAGTTCAGTGGTTAGAGCGCCTGCCTAGCAAGACAAGGCCCTGAGTTCAATACCCAGCACAAAAACAAAACAACGACAACAAAAAAAATGCTGAATAAAATAAGCTATCAGGGAAAGTCAAATTAAAATTACAAAGATATACAATCTCACCCAAGTTGTAATGGATATTATATAAAAAAAAAAAAACAATGCTGGCAAGGACATGGAGGAAAAGGAATTCGTGCATACTTGGTGGGAATGTAAATTAGTATAGCCACGATGGAGAAAAGTAAGGAGGTTCCTTATAAAACTAAAAGTAAATCTATCATATGATCCAGCTTCCCATTTCTGAGTATGTAGCCAGAAATTAGATCAGCATACCAAAAAGATACCTGCGTGGCCATGTTTATTGCAGCAATCTTCAAAATAACTAGATATGAAATCATGTAGGTGCTCATCAACAGATTTACAAAGAAGATGTGGCCAGTTAGTATACAATAAAGCATTATTTAATCATAAAAAAATGAAGTCGTGTAATTTAAAGAAAAATGGATGGAATTAGAGGACATTGTGTTACATGAAATAAGCCAGTCACAGAAAGACAAGCATCTCATGTTCTCTCTAACATGTGGAAGCTAAAAAACAGTCAACCTGAAAGTAGGATAGTAATTACTAAAGACTGGGAAGAATGTGGGTGTGGGGGCAGGTAGGAAAAGAGTGACTTGGTGTGATTAGTGCACACTATATTCATGTTTGGAATTATCACACTTAACCCCATTAATGTGTACAATTAACATGTGCTAATAGATAAATAACAACAAAAATAAAAGTCAGTGAGGAAGCTTATTTATAAATATGGAGGAAATAACAGGGGAAAAAACCCGTGAGAGTTGAAAGATATGGTAACTGGAGCATGAAGCTGGAATTTGGGTGAGACAGCAAGACTGAGAATCACAGATTGCAACAGGAAACTTCTTGCATTTCCACTTTTTTTCTCTTTTTTCTTTTTCTGGTCCCAATGCATTCATTTATTCATGTTCTTTCCTTTCAGTCTTGAAATTATTTAAGTAATCTAGATATTGGCAACTCAACAATAAATAAGACGGAACTTGACTGTCCACATCCTTAAATCTTTGTGGGGTCCCCACCTATTTATTTATTTATTTTAATTTTATTTTAATGGTACATTTTAGATACACAAAGTGATAACATTCATCACAGGAGATTTGAACCTGTACATGATATATCTTCCTGCTTCTTTTTTCCCCACTCCCCTCCCCTCCCTTCATTCTCTCCTTTCTCCCTATTTACAAAAGCTTCATTTCCATTTTTTTCCTTCTATTTCTTATTTATCTATTTTCATAAACTATATATATAGTATTTAAATGAAAGCAAAGTAAGTAGCTCAAGTGGTAGAGTGCTTGCCTAGCAAGCACAAGGGCCTGAGTTTAATCATCAGCACACACACACACACACACACACACACACACACACACACATACATGTAATTTAAAAAGAAGAATTCAGAATCTTAGGTTGCTGCAATAATGGAGATATTTGCCTAGAAGAAACTTTGATTATGCAAAATCTAGGTCACCTAAGATCATACTTCGAGTCTTGCAAACCTGGCCTAGTGCTAGAAAGTTCCTTAGAAGAATTATTCCTGTCTTCCTGGTGCCCAGAAGAGTGCCTAGTTACCAAAAGCGCCTTGGAACTAGGTGTTGAACAACACGTACAAAGATTATAAAAATCTCGATTAATAAACTGTTGCTGAATAAATTGGCATGGGTGAGGAGGAAGGAAGTTTTACGGAACACTCAATTTGCAAAAGGCCAAATGTAACTGGGAGCCATGCCAAATTTTCTCCCTTTTAAGGATTCAAAACCAGGGTAAAATCAGGGTCAAACCACTAATGAAGAAAAATAGGAAAAAATAAGTTTAAGATGTTAAACCTATGAATTTAATTTGCTTGGTAAACACTTTATGTATAGGCAGAGTGATACTTATAAACTAAGAGAGAAATTTCTATTCTGTATATGTTGTTATGATTACATCTTTAACATCCAAAAAAATTTTCATCACACAACTTATTTGGATGCTCAAGAAAATATGCAAATGACCATGCCAAAAATGATACATCCATCTAAGTAGGAACACAAATGTTATGTTTAAAGCATGTATTTGTTTACAAAGTACCACAAACTGAGTAGCTTAAACAGCAGAAATTTATTATCCTGGAGGCTAGAAGTTCAATATCAAGGTGTCCATGAGGAAGATTCTGTTCTGATCCTTGACCCAAGTTTCTAGTGCTTTGCTGGCCATCTTTGGTGTTCCTTGGCTCATAAGTACATCATCCAAATCTCTGCTTCGATACTTACAGGGTACCATCTACGTGTGCGTACCTACACCCAAATCTCTCCTTTGCATAAGGATGTCAGTTATATTAGATTAGGGACCTTCTCTAGGTTGGTATAGCTTCATTTTAACTAATTACATCTGCAATAACCATATGTCCATTATTCTTAGGTATAGGGGTTAGGATTTCTACATGTAAATTTTGGAGAGATAAAATTCAACCTATAACTGAGCAATAGTTTTCTCTAGTCTTCTAAAGCAATAACCTGTCTTTATGTGAAGTATTTTCACCCTAGATCTTTGGTGTATTTTATTGTACACCTCTTCAATTCTCCCATGGAAATGGGTAGAGCGTGTAGAAAGCTTGGTGGTTGGATACATGGATGTGTCTCACTCTGATTGTTATATAGCATCCAACCCAGAAGATGATGTGTGTTTTTGGAAACCAAATAATAGAACAAGGGCCTCTTATCTGGTTGAAAGCACTAAAATTTGGGGCAGGGGAATGTGAAATTTGGAATCAAGTGACCTCGGAAAAGAAGAGGGTCAGTCGGTCCATCAGTAAAGAATCCAAATGGAGTTCACATCAAAGAAGACAACCTGCAACTGATGTATGGGATAAAACTAAAAGGCTAAAACACTTAAGACCCAGTGAGAAGAACACACACTTGAGCAGATGTCATAGATCCTGTGGGGAAAACCAAGCTAGTACCTGGTATTGCCCTTTATGTGCTGTCTGTGGAATGATGAGATGTGGGCAGATCAGATTCACAAGGCCACAGTCAAGAGGCATAACAATTTTGCTCTCCTATTATAAGTTTTATGATTTTCAAAGCAATGTGATAGGCAAAGAACTCAATTTATAAAACTGCAACAAAAGTTGATTTTTGCCTTCAGGAATAAAAACAACTGAGAGAGAGAGACAGAGAGACAGACAGACAGAAACAGAGAGAATTTTCATCCTTCATGTTCCTGAAAACCCTTCTATGGCTCTGAGTCACAGGAACTATTTGAGGCAGGGAAATCAGAACTAAAGGAGTCCTGACTCTTGTGTCCAACATCTTTCAGGTTGTGCACACTCTGCACATAACCTTAGCCCCACCTGAATACTGGGATATTACAGATTTATAAAATCTAGATAAAAACTATATCCCAATGAATGCACACTCCAAAGTCACACCTCAAAGAAGTTATTTTATTTCACAATAGTTCAACATAATTGTGCAGATCCTAGTTTACAATTTGTATCAGAACCAGTGTTCCATGGGTGAATCTCATTCTACACATTATGTAGGTATGCTTAAATGTTACATCGCTTCATCTTTTAATATAATTGAATCTAATTTAGAATACTTACCTGCATGGACTGATGTGAAAGACGATATTGGTTATTGCTAGATAGTTCTCTCAGACCATTCCTTAAAACATCCATGATGATCATAGATAGAACGCAGAATCATGGAAAGAATTAAGTTCATGAACTGATGTGCCACCGTAAATTTAGTTTTCCAACTCCTGAGAAATCTCATAACAGCACAATTTTATGTGGTGTGTGTCCAGGCTTTGATTTGTGCATACCTGGTGTGTACCTGTTGTATACATGGTAACTATGTTTGTTACATCAAATGAGGTTTTACACATTCCTTTTTGTAGAAAAAAAAATGGAGACAAAATTTGCCTTATGTCAAAACTGACAGTAAGTGACAAAGTTATGATTCTAACCAAGTCTAATTCCAATGTCTTTTAACTATACCTCTTTGGGAGTTTATTAAGAGTCTAAACTCACTAGGCATCTTAATGCATTTGTGCTGCTATAACAAAATACCACAGGCTACATAGTTTATAAACAACAGAAACTTATTGCTCACACCTCTGAAGGCTGGAAAATCCAAACTCAAGGTGTCATTAGGTTTGGTGTCTTGTGGAGGCTGCTTAGTCCAGGATACCTATTTCTTGTAGTGTCCTCCTGAAAGAATGAATGCTGTATCCTTATATAGAAGAAAGCAGAAGGACAAAAGGAGAGAACTCCTTCTATGAAGTCCTTTTATAAAAACACCTAATCCAATTCGTGAGAGCAGAGCCCTACTGATTCAGTCACCTCTTTTTTGTTGTTGTTGTTGAAAAAACAGTCATTTATTGCTTTTCACACCCTGCGTGGCTGCATGAGGGTGGCATTGGGATAAAGAGCCCTCACATCTGTGTGGACCTGTTACCTTTTCTCTGTTGGCACCTGAGTTGTTTATATAGTCTAGATGTTATTCCTTTGTTTGAGGAGTATCTGATAAACTTTTTTCCACTCTGTGGGTTGTCTCTTCACTGAGTTGGAGGTTTCTTTTGCTGTGCAAAAGCTTTTTAATATGAGGTGATCCCAGTTGTCAATTCTTTGTGATATTTCCTGTGCAATTCAGGTCTTGGTCACAAAGTCTTTGCCTACACTTATGTCTTCAAGAGTTTTACCTATTCTATCTTCCAGCAAATTGTTTCTGTTGTAATATTTAGATCTTTGATCCATTTTGGTTTTAGTTAAGTGCATGGTGAGAGATATAGATCTAGGTTTAATCGTTGGCATGTGGAAAGCCAGTTTTTCCAGCACCATTTATTAAAGAGTCTATCTTTCTTCAAGTGAGGGTGTTTGGCCCCTTTGTCAAGATAAGGTAGCTGAGTGGGTTCAGAGTTGTTTCTGCATATTCTATTCTGTTCCATTGATCCTCTGGTCTGGTGTTTGTTGTTGCTTTGATTTGTTTGTGCGTTACCGTGCTGTTTTTATCAAGGTAACTTTGTAGTGTAATTTCAAGTTGGGGAATGTGATACCCACTGCTTTGCTTTTGTTGCCCAGAATTGCTTTTGCTATTCTAGGTCTCTTCTGCACCAAACAAATTTTGAGATTGCTTTCTGTAGTTCTCAGGTATGCTCTTGGTATTTTGATCAGCATTGCATTAAATCTGTATAACAGTTTTAGAAGTATGCCATTTTCGCTGTATTGGGTCTGCCTATCCAAGAACAGGTGATATCTTTCCATTTTCTAATAGCCACTTTGATGTCCTTTTTCAGAGTACTGTAATTCTTAGTATAAAGGTCTTTTACTTCATTTGTTAGGTTGATTTGTTTCTCTTGCTGCTCTTGTGAAAGGTGTTGTTTCACTTATTTCTTTCTCAGTGTGTTTGTTATTCAATACAGGAAAACTATTGACTTTTGAGGGTTGACTTTGTGTCCTGCTGTGCTACTGAATTTGGTCAGTTTTCTGTCCCTGATGCAAAATACCTCACACAGCTTAAAGGAGAAAAGGTTTATTTTTTCTCACAGTTTCAGGGGTTTCAGTGCTCTAATGTAGAAACCTCCTAGTGGAAGGTATATCAGAGGAAAGCAGCTCAACTCATGACAGCCAGGAAGCAGATAGAGCTGAAAAGAGACAGAAAGACAGGAAGGCCCTCAGGACAGGATACACCCCTCAGGGGCATATTACCAGTGACCTACTCCCTCTGACTAGGCCACACCCTAACAGCTCATTAGCAATGAACTTACAATGGGGCCCTGCAGAGGTTAGTGGCCTCTGTCTTCACCATCACTCAACCCTGCTGCATTCAGAATCAAGCCTTTCAATGCTTGCTTTTGGGGGGCACACTTCTTATTTAAACCACACAGCATTGCTGCACTAGGGATTCGGTTTCAACATGAATTCTGGAGGGGACACAAACATTCAAACCACAGTACCAAGTGAAAAAAAAAAAAAACACAAAAAACTATGAAGTATCAGAGACTCTCTAAACCATGTCTAGTCTTATGGAAACTTCTGGGAATATCCCAGGACCAGGACTTGGTGCCCGGACTAGTACATATCGACCACGTTTTCTGTTAGCTCACTTGTGGCTGCTACAGTTTTCAGCTCTGGGTTGTGCAGCCCATAACAGCTGCTTGGAGAAGCCCTCAACAGATAAATCACTGGAAGGGAGCACAAATCATAATGCAAAGCACAATTTCCATCTTTGACCTAGTGAGATAAAGGAGAAGGTGGGGTGAACATGTATGGAAATAATCTTGGTTTTGCTCGAGCTCTTTCTAACACACTTCATTTCATGTAAAGAAATGAATTAATGTTTAGGTAGAGTTCATTCTCTGATTTTTTTTAATTTCAGCATTTTAAAATACATAGACTAAGATACCATAGACTTTTCATTGCCTCATCATTCTCATGTTTATTTCAGAAATGTCTGATAGGGTGGTTAGGCTATTTTTGGTCTCCTCATTACAATATTTTTTCATCAAATGGATGTTCATCACTTTCCATTCTCTGAAAGGCACTAGTGTGGTTTGTGCTCTTGTGTGCTGACCTTTGAAATAATTCATAATTAAACTAGTGAATGCTGTTCCCTCATTTTCTAACCTCGAAGCTAGCAAGTAACTGCGAGAATAGGCTGTGACCTATAAGAGAGAATGCTATAAAGCTTATGATTCTTAGAGAATAGTACCCTTTTCTTCAAAGCCACTAGACATTGAACTTTTTGTTCTAGAGAAAGTAAATAATATGAGCAAAAATGATTCCTCTAACTTTCTGTATAATTCATTAGTGAAGTTATACTTTAATGCAATCAGAAAACATTTCATTGGTTATATTTAATGTATATTTAGTATGTACCAGATAATCTTCTCCAGACAGGGACACAGAAGGAGGAAGACTGTCGTAACCTAGTGGTGGTAATAGACATATAAGCACACATATTTAAATTCATTTTGTTAATTAAAATAATAGAACCATGTACATGATACTGGAGAAAGGAATGTTTAATTATGTGGGAATATCAAGAAAATCCCCATAAGGTCGAGTATTTCTAATTACGGTTTCTCACATCACCATTATTATCTTGGATAATATTGGTAGCAGATGCAAGTCTCCCTTTATCTAATGTTTATTTTATTAATTTATATCCTCCAATGATTAATGCCATTAATACTACAATTCTTCTGGGGCTTGAGGAAAATAAGAGGTCCTGTGGCAGCTGGAGGGGCGGACATGGCTTGACTGGCAACTGTCTCGCCCCTGCCCCTCTCCACCTCCCCCATCCCGCAGCGGACTGGGACAGCTTGCTTCACTGGCCTCCCTGGCTGTCTAGCAGTGTCCTCACTGGCCATCAAATGGTCATTCTCTACGCCAACTCGAGTGCAGCCAGGGAGTGTGGTGCCCCTCCCCCTCTCCCACTGCTAATACTGCTACTTTTTGAAGAAAGGGACAGGCACCCTGGAAAGACTAAGATCAGGAAGGAAGGGACCCGGATCCCTTATTTGCATACACAGCAGTCCTAGCAAGCTTTCAGCCCTGCCCCTCACTAAAATAGCACTCCCCAAGCACTTCCTGGGTTTTAGTCTAGAAGGACTCTCACCTGTGAACTGACCACCTGGGCCGCATCATAGACCCTGTTAAAATAAAGACTCACTTTGGTGTTCCTACGAACCTACTAATGATCTGTTTCTCGGGTAGTGTGAGCTCCAAAAGTTCCAGAAACTTATTTGGGATTGTTTTTTATCCTGAGTAGTACAGATAGAATAGCATTTTCAAAAGAAAAAGCAATAAAATAAAAAAAAAACTCAGAGCTGGAAACAGTGAGGAACTCCATAGAGTCCTGCACAAGCTGACATCGGATGGTGACTCGCACTGACTGTGTCAACTGCTGGCATCCAGCATTATCTGGTGTCGTCTGGTAACATCAGAACTGTTAGCAGAGCTGCACTTTGCCGATTCACAATTTCCATCTGAGTTGAACAAAAGAACTGTAGGCTGATTGACAACATGTTAGAGCATGACTGTTACTATCCATCATTAAATTCTCAACACCCAGAAGTGTATACAAAGGACTCTCTGTTAATATTTTTTGAATTTATTAATATAGGCAGGAAAGGTATTCTTAAGGAGATAAATTAGCATGCCTGACTTGGTGGCTGAAGAAAGATTAGAAGTTTTCCAAAACAACACAACAGCTGTATATATATAGCAGGAAAAGGGTAGAGGCAGTGCATACAAAGAGATGTAGGCATTTGTGCTTGGTGCTAGAAAGTAAAACTTCAGACAGGCTTTGGAGGACAGTATGATAGCAAAAGAACAAGTATGCAGACTGTAAGATATGCCATCTAAGTGACGGCAGCTTTTATTTCACAGCTTTGTGATGGCAAGTCACTAACACATTTTAGGCAAGGGAGAAATCTGACTAGACTTCATTTAAGTCTTAAAAGGACCACTTCTTTACAGTGCTGAGTTTATTAGGATATTAGCTTACAAGGAACAAAAACTCACTCAAGTTATACCAGTACATAACAGAAACCAGTTGGAGGTCTTCCATGATTTGATAAGAACAGTTTCATTAATGTGGTGGTAGGAGACACCCAACAATAAGTAGAACCCTGATGCTGAAGACCTGTAGATCTGAAATTGGATTATATTTGCAAGAAGCTGGAAATGAGAAGGAGGCTTCCAGGCCAAAAAGATGCTGAGGATCTATGTTTCAAGAAACATCCTTCAAATACAAAATAGGCCAGGTGTGGCAACATATGCCTGTAATCCCAGCACTCTGGAGGCTGAGGCAGGAGGATCGCCTCGAGCTTGAGGCTGGGCTGAGATACATGATGAGTTCAAGGCCAGTCTGAACTACATAGCAAGACTCTTCCAAAAAAAAAAAAAAAAGATAAATATGAAACATGCCCTATATCTGGGCTGAAATATAAAATACATACCCAAGTGTATGAGAAACAAAATAGAAACCAACTGGCAAGTGAAAGCACAATTTTCTGGGCCTTGAAGTTATGGCAAAACACTCCACAATGGTGAGTGAGATGTCAGGAAAAGAAGTTCTCTCAAAGTCGAGGAGGACTTAAATTTGGCTCACTGTGTGGAGTCACGGATTTGGTAAGTCTTTTCCACATGCAAAAAGAAACAAGGGAAGCACAAGAACTACTGATGGACTGAACAGAACTGGTGCCATACGGAAATGGTGAGTCTAATGAGGCCTTGTGGAAAAGTCCCCACTCTCCAAAACTGTCAGGCTGCCTTCAGACTTCAGGCTAGATTTCTCTCATTCTCAACCATCCCACAACAACTGTGACCACAAAACCTAGCCCTTGTTTTCCCCTTATCTCTCCCCACAAAAAGAAGAATTAAGCTCATGTACAGGTACAAATTCCCTATGATGAATGTGATCTTCCTATATGGCAAATATGTACTAATAAAAATAAATTTTAAAAAATCTAGTCATACCTTGGAGACATAAAGTGTACAGAGCCAACACTGAATTCCCTAGACTAAGAGGTAGTACAGAGGCAGGGGTGTGCATGTATGTGTGTGTGTGTGTGTGTGTGTGTGCACGTGTGTGTATGAGAGAGAGAGAGAGAGAGAATGGGGGAGGGAGAGAGAGATGGGGAGAAGGAGGAGGAACGAGAGGGAAGGAGAGAAAATCTTACACAAAATAAACCATTATGCCATATAGAGGAAAAATGTCTGATGCTAAAAATACAATCAACATAATCAATAATCAGCTGATGGAGCTTTTCATTCTGATACTTATTTTGTAGAACAGTCTGACAAAGAAGTAAAAATATTGAGGACATCAAAGAGATAATTGAAGACATAATTTTTAAGTAGAATGCAAAAATTATTAAACAAAAATATACACAAATGTAACAAGATCAGGGATGATAAATAGGTAGACAGATGATGTATATATGGGTATGTACATGCTAATTAGAAATTCTGGAATTTTTTAACATGTCTCTGAATTTGAAGATTCCAAGGATGGGATAATTTCCAGACAAAATAAGGCCCCAAAATGAATTAATGAGTTGAAACATAAAACTAAAGAATTCTAACAGGAGAAAACAGAGAGGCTCCAACTTTTAAAAAACAGCTCTGAGGGAACAAAAGGAATAGTGGAGACATCATATTTAATGCATCAAATGCATTGTTCTTACTGTGCACTGTCACAGGAAGCTGATTATTTCAGTACTCATATCCAAGACTCTACTGAATAGAAAATTATTATTACCACATAAATAGCTGCTATTTAGTTACTTTCCTCTCAAGAAATTCACGGGAATATTTAATTAAGTAAACAGGCTTGACAAGGCAATATATTTCTGAGAAGTTGTAGCATTCTACAAATGGCAACATAAGGTCAAAGGCCGATGATTTTATCCCCAAATGAACTGTAATAACTGCCCAGAAATGTACTCCTTGGAAACTGCTGTTGTTATGAAAACGGAATTTACAATTAAAGGAATAAGCTAATACTATAAGCTAGAATAGAATGAAAAAAAAAATCACAAAACCTGAAGTGTAAAGAAATTCAAAGAAAGGAATAAAGACAACTAACATTTTTGAGAGCTTACTATGGAATAGAGAATGCATTAGAAAGAATTTTCTTTTATCATTGAAGTTAGAACTCACAGTGGCACAATGAAGGAGGTTCATTAGAAAGGTTTGAGTTTTATATTTAAAAATAGCAGCAATATTCCCAGTGAAAGGATTTATCAGAAGGGGTTATGTAGATACAGAACAGCAAATACTTCCAACAGCCTGATGGCCAGATGTATCGAAAGACTGTAATATCATTCAGGGTACAGTTTTATGTGCACAATTCAACCTCAGTAATTGTTACCCTGTTATCTTGTCTACTTTTTCCATAGGTACAATTTGCTCCCCTACTACGATGACTAGGGTAGATTTTTTTCTCTGTTTTACATCTTCTTTGTCATAACCCAAATTCTATTTATACAGATGTGAAGTATAAATTCAACCAAAAGAGAAGTGTGCTGTATAATCTATTAAAAAGAAACGTGATATTAGAGTCAGAAAATTCTGATTATTCTTGTAGGCATTATTATACTCAACTATAAAATGGTTATTTTAATATGTACAGGGAAGAGTATTTACATGCATACGTACAACTTTTTAAAAGCACTTGCATAATATTTGGTGTGAGCTATGTTTATAAAGTATAGTAGCATCTACTTTTACTGTAAGTATTTGATCTGATGTTCTTGGCCAAGTACCATCTAGCATTAGGGCTCAGTGCTACGATTTCAGATATCTCACAGATTATTTGCCAACTTTCAGGCTGGTACTTTTGGGCTAGTCAGAGTATTTAGGGTCATGCAATATACTGTGTTTGTAATGACTACCTAACTGGGCTGCTTAACAAATGTCTGAACAGTTCTGGATGTTATCCTAAAATCTCTTAGTCCGGTGTTAGCTTATAATATTGCTAGTTCCCTGCATTATCTCCAAAGGCACAATTGGTGATAGGCTTCTTCAGCTCCAATTATAGCTTTTTGAAGTCTTAACAGTGTGTATGGTCTATATTTTGCAATATGTATAAACATAATAATTTACAATCAAACAACTTTACAGTAAATCAAACAACACTATTCTTTATTAAAAAAAAAACTGCTAATGTGCTGAGCCTCATGAATAAAAGAGCGCCTCTTGCTACGCTTGACACCCACTCTAAATTGACAAATCTAAACTTTGAAAGCAAGATAAAATATTTGGAACTTTGTAATCCTGTGCTCCTGACCAAGCCAACTTCCGCTTTGCGGGGAGAAAATCGATACTAAACCTCATTTGAAAATCCCCATAGATTTCTCAGACAGCACAAGTTGTCTTCAAATCAAAAGCCAGAATAACAAACATAAATACACCCAAACATGTGGGATTCATTTCCTTTCAAATGTAAATATCTTTTTTTTTTTTAAAGTTCAGGCAAAGGTTTTTGAAAAATTCTAAAAGTTGTACCAAACCCAAAATGTGTATATCATGGGACTGTGGTGAGAAGTTGTTGATTTCCTACAATGGCACCTCATTCCTTTTAAGAGATTTATTAAGAAATAAAGGTAATTCGAAAGCCCTTAGAGGCCTAGATGTGATCATTATCATGAAAAAGTCCCCAAATATTTTCAAGTAAGTTATGAAAGACAAGTTATCTTAGATGAAAACTAGCTTATTCAAATGGTAGCTTATTAATGGTTCCATTAATTCTCGGTTTCTCTTTTCCATAATTGATAGCTACATTCTCCAAAGAGTAACAACAATGATGTAGAGTGCCCTCCACCCTCCATCTTTCAGTACAGTAGTGACTAATCACATATGGCTACTGAGTAATGGAGATATGACTGAGGCTAAGGAAACAAATTTTTTATTTCATTTAATATTAACTATTTTAAATTGAAACTAAATAGCTACACGTGACTAGGGCTGTTGTAATTAATGATGCAGCTCTACAGAGCATGAATAAATTCTGGAATAGATAATAAGTACACCTTGAATAAGTCTTTACAATAATAACAATAACAAATTCCAACCTTTCTGAAGCACTTATGAGGTAGGAATAGGGCATGGCTAAGGCTGGCTGGCAAGGGAACGTGACCTGGAGGAGTGGCCTGGACCTGACCTCAGCCTGAGGCACCAATTTCAAGCGCTCCCCTCTCACGTGAATAATAGAAGCAACACCGGAAGCAAGCCGCTCTTCTTTTCTACCAGGCCGCCAGGGAGGGAGCTCTCCCTTTTCTCTCTCGTGGAAGATGGTGTCTGTGTACCCAGTGCCACTGCTATTATGCCCGTCTCGTGGTAACCCCTACCATGCCCTTTAGGCCTGGTACACATTTCACTGTTTCTATTGTTATGCTCAACTTTCCTTTTCTTCTTTTCTCTATAATTTTAAATAAAACTTTAGAACTACTTTTTGCCCCCCTCATCCAATTCTTTGCTCAAGGAGGGGAAGAACCCAGAAATATCAGAACCTATGTGATAACACTTACAACTTTATTGCTCATGTCTCATGGAGCCGATTCCTACCATTATCCATGCACTAGGTGTTGGCAAACTTACACTGGATAAGATTTTATCCTAATAACCAGAGGAGAGGACAAAGGCGATAAGTATAAGAATAGGCACTAAACCCAGGAAAATAAAGTACACTCGTTAGTGAAAGTACTGGTGAAGCAGCTCAATGCACAGAAGGGCAATCATATTCGAGTATCACAGAATGGAACAGAAAGAAATGTATGGGTCATATAAAGATAGTGGTCTCCTAAGAGCCAGTAGAAAGGCATCAGGTTTTAAATATCTTTGTTAGTCTGTTTTCCTATTGCTGTACAACAGACCTGACACCCACATTTTAAGGGAGAAGAAGTTTATTTGGAACAGGGTTTTAGAAAATTCAATCCATGATCACCTGGCTCTAAGGTAGGAATATCATGGCAGAAAAGTGTGGCAGATAAAAATTACTTGGTTCATAGTGGCCAGGAAATGTCTATGAATAGGGGAACCATGCCAGGGAGGAAGGGACCAGGAACAATATATATAGTGCCCAAGGTCTCTCCTCCACGACCCACCCCCAACATATCCAGAATAGTGCTTTACTAATTCCCTCTGCAGCTTCCAAACCAAACAAGTTGACAACTAAGTTTAATTATCACATCCCAGCCCTTGTCAGCTTGATACCCAAACACATCTCCTTAAACCATACTTAGTCTCCAAATAAACACAGTAAGTTAATAATTCTGCCTACCAACTATTTTATGTATAACCAAGAATGCAGTAATCTCTTCCTCAAAGTCTCAACAGTTTCAGCTTTTTCAAAAATTCAATTCCAAGTTTCCATTGAGACCAAAATTCTTCTCTGTGAACCTCTGTACAGAGAAAAACAAATTACATAATTCCAAGGTACAGTGGCACATGCTAAAAATTCCCATTCCAAAAAGGGAAGTGTGGGGATTAAAAAAATTAGATCAGAGCAAGAGGGAATCCAGTGTTTTATCCACTTTCTCATTGTTGAGACACAATAATGGTAAACTGCAATTTAAAGGAAGAAAGGTTTATTTTCAATCACCATTGCAATCCACAGTCACCAGGTTCCCAGGCAGAAACAGCATGGCGGGGGTATATAGAGGAGGAAAAGCTGCTTATATCATGGTGGCCAGGAAGGAAAGAGAGTGGAGGAACCCCCAGTGACCTGCCTTTTCCAACCAGACCCCATCTCCTAATATCTCATTAAGCTACAGTATCCTCTTATCCAATCATCTTCCAAAAGCCCTGCCTCTGAGTGCATGAGATTTGGGGGGTCATTCTTGATCTAACCATAGCACCCAGTATGGCAAACATTAAATCCTTTAGCTCCATGCCTGGCATCCACATAATGCAGTAGTGGCCAGAGGCTTGTATGGGCCTTCTCCTATAGTCTTGCTGGTTGTACTCCACAAGGCCTGTCTCTTAGACTGGCTCCATTCACTGCCTGCTGCTTTCTTTGGCAGCCATTCCATAGAACTCGTGTCTCCAACTGTACCCATGGCTTCATTACCACAGTTCCACACCATTCCCTTGTCAGAGGTTCTTTGTCTGGCCTCTCAGGCCTTCCTTTAAAATCTGGGTGGAAGCCTCCACAATGCTACAACTCTTGTGTTCTGAATGCCAGTAAAACCAGCATCATGTGGATGATGCCAAGGTTGCTGCCAGTAGAAGCCATAAACAGGCCCCCTTGGACCAGGGGTGCAGTGGTCACCAAATGTCTGGATGACTAAGCACAAAAAAATGAATCCTGGTAGACCAGTTCCCTAGAGGCCATTTGCAAGCAGATGTTCCAGTGACTCTCTTCCAAAATGAAAAGAGTTATTTCTAATCCTCTTGCACCCTTGATCCTGCAGTGGGTGCAGTCTTACTGATTTCTGACATTCAAGTCATCTTTCTTCTTCTCTTTGTTCAAAGTATTTGGTGTTTTCCTAATGGTGCTAATCTCTTCAGCAACCACACCTCCCTTGACCCTAACTTTGCATATGGCTCCTTCTGAACCACTGTTTAAGTTTTACAAATTTTTCTGCTCTCCTTTTTTGCCCCAAATTCTCATTATAAATCTGACTGAAAGTAACCAGCAGAACTCATGTCACAACCTGAACATTGGGTTGTTTGAATACTTCGTCTGCCATAACAATTAGTCCACTGCTCTTAATTTCAATCTCATGCAAACTGTTGGGATATGGGCAAAATGTAGACAAAATTTTTTGCCAGACTGTAACACATATGGCCTTTATTCTACTTGCCCATGAAGTCCTTGCTTTTAACTGAAACTTCCTGACCTTTACTTCATACATTCCTATTAGTTTTCTGGGCTCTGACCAGAATCACTGATCAGATTCGGATTATAACATTCTAGGAATTCTCAAGCCCATATCTCCAAAACTTTCCAATTTTCTCTCTCAAACCACTTTCGAGAGTTTCTAAACTAGATGGTCATCTGCAGTCATAGTAAAACCTCACTTCTCCACTACCAATTTTCTGTAGTTTTCCTGTTGCTTGGAACAAATACTCAACATCCACAACTTACAAAGGGCAGAATTTTTTTTTTCACTCATGGTTTCAAGAGATTCAGTCCATGGTGGCTGGCTCTAAAACAGGGACATCATGACAGAAAGGTGTGATGGAGCAAAACTGCTTAATTTGTAGCATCAGGGAAGGAGAATAAAGGAACAGTGCCAAAGATGAAGGGGGCCAAGGACAAGACACAGGCCCTAAGGCCGCACCTCATGACCTACCCAGACAAGCCCAGGAAAATGTTTTACTAATCCCCTATATAGTTCCCAAGCCAATCAAGTTGTCATTTAAACTAAACCATCACAGTGAATTTGATGCGGATCATAGTCTTACTTCTAATCATCTTGATGTCCTTTTAAATAGAGCAAAGAAAATAGGTTACTAACCATGAATTCCCAAGAGTGTATTATAATTGCAAGTTTAACAAGCTGTCATTCTTTCAGACATCATCACAAAGTGGAGACCTATGGAGCCTCCAAGTCCCCTAACAGGTTTTGCTTGAAAATCCACTAAAGAATTTTGGGAAAGCTGTGGTAGAAAGGTAATAAATATGAATAGATTGTTTTTTAATTTTTAAATATTACAATGGTTCTGAATTTTTGAAACACTGGAAGATTTTATAACCCTAAAGGTTCATTCTTAAAGGGTAATAATCAGCTGAATCAAGTAGCAACAATATATTCCCTTTATAAAATATGTCAGATTTCCTGTTCACCCATTTTCTTTGCCCTTTTCATCAGCAAATGCTACATTCTGATTAATATATAATTTGATTTATGCTTTTAGTAAATTATTTTTCCATTACCATGTCACTATCAAAATTGGAAGAAAAAACTCAATGAGGAAGGTAATGAATTTAAAACAAAATGAGAAAAATAACATTTATTTTATGAAAAGAATATTTCTGTATGCCTTAATATGCATGTGATGTGTATCTGTATGGAAATAGATGGATCTTTTTCATTCAGGAGTCCACGGCTTTATTTGAGTTTATGATTCCTGTCTTAGAGCCATGATTACTAACTCACTTTATAGATAGTTACTGAAATCCACTGGTTTCCTGTTTGTTTTTTCATCTGAAGAATATTTGTTACCGAGACTCCTAACCCATGGGAGACATACACGTCATCCATAAGGTCTCTGAGTCTTTCTTGCTCACCATCTACCCAGGCAATAACCCCTCTAGGCCCCATAAACTCTGTGTCCCACAAAACAGCCTGGAGCTGTTCCTTGCAGAGGAGTCACTCATGACGACATTGCTGAGCACTTGACCAAGGGCACTGCTGCTCAGAGTGTGAGTCAGGAGATGGCTTGACTTTTCTCTGAGATGACAAGACTAGCTCCCTTTGAATTTTTGGTGTTTTAAGATTTTATGTTTTTATTCATTAAATGTCAATATTAATTTTATGAAATTCTCCAAGTAATAGCACAAAAAGAAGAGACAGTGAAAAGCACAGAAGAGAATAAAATAAGACCATGGTGCACATAAAAAAAAAAATTACTAATACACCAAATGATTATTCTTTTTGCTGAAGACAAATTGATATTATAAGTGAAAAAGAGGGTTTTGTTTGTTTGTTCATTTGACTGATGGTTTTTACATCTCAGAGAACTTTCTATGCTGAGCAACTTGTACCTGGGTCACCCCTGTGTATTTTTCAACAATAATCATATGACCAGAAATCCACAATCGTAAACCTAAAATTGGTAAAATCAAACCCAATCAAACCCAATAAAAGGGCAAAACATTTAGTCATTTGTTTTAATGTGAAAGTTTCTTTAAATTTTGCCCATTCTACTAAGTGATCTATTTTAATCAAGTGAAGAGAATGCAGTGTTTGCATTTAAAGAAAGACTCAAGAATTTTTTCCAGTACTTTTCACAATTCTAAATCCAGGCTAATATTATCAAACATGACTTTCAGATTTATTTTGGAAACTTTTCTAGGTATTTGGCCCCAGGACTGAATTTTTCATTTATCATAAGATTGATATACATATTCAAAATATAAGAATTACCAGACTATGTATACTGGATTTTTGCGATTATCTAGAAAGATCTTAAGGTTTATCTTCCAAGGATTTCTGCCAAAATTAAAGAGTGTTTCGTATTTTTTTGTAACTTGAGGAATTCCTTTGAAAGTGGGCCTTCATTTATACCAAAATAACTACAAATCTTGGCAATCTATGAACCTACTTAACCCAGACTAGATCAGAAAAAGGAAGGAAATGACCATTTATTCAACCCACTAAGTTCAGTTTGAATCTGAACATTTAACTTCCTTACAGAAAGCAGAGTTGTCATTATCTAGTTTGCATTTTCCTTAATTCTAAATTTAGTTAGGGCTATTAATTTCTTACACTAGTAAGAAATAAGAATTATGATTTCTGGCAAATCGCTTCTTACAGAGTTTCTGAACTATAAAAATTCATTGATACCAACAGGTATTGTGAATTCTTTCAACATACTTTCACCTCCCAACTGACAGCACAAAAATCGGTGATTTGTCCACAATTTGCTTGAAATTACTGGATAAATGGTAAAATGAGCAGAAAATATGTGCAGTGTTGATAATTGTTTTTGTCATATAATGATATAAATCCAGCTTGGAAAACTTGCTGCAAAATTTGTCTGAAGAATTTGAACAGTAAACATATTAACATTCTGTGCACCACAAATAAAGTGAGGAAAATTTCTTTGGTCTCTCATCACAGTGCTACTTCTGAAGGAAGTAAAATCAATTTTTCGAGGTTTAAGTAAACTCAGCTCTCTAGCTAGCACATTCTTATTTCATTTTCCTGTTATTAAAAATATTGCAAAACTTCGAACAGTCTGCACTGGAAGTGAGGTGGCCAGAACTGATTTGCTTTAGAATATTTCATTACAACCTCTAGCTCCTCTTATTTCCCCCAGGTGTCAGTGGATTTATTTCCTTTATGCTGCAGTTCTTATTTGCTATAATGGCAACTACCCAACTTAGCCAAAATACAGTAGAAGCAACAGTCAAAACTATTACATCATATGCCAATAATTCTCTAAGACCTACACAAACTAGTTTATAAAATCCTAAATAACCTAATTATTTATTTAAGTAAATATTAATCTACCCTTATCCAGCATTCCTAATTGATTCATGACTGGATTGTAAGTTAGTAGAAAACTATTTTAAACTCAGTTCAGTTGATCTACTGCTACATGTGACCCAGGATCCTAGTATCTAATTTTATTTATTTTTTAATGTTTAAGGAAAGATGAAAGCTTTATTTATACTATGATTGCTCTCATGCAGGGAGAAAAGCCTTTAAATAGGTACATACAATAATAATAAAGTCACTTAGTGGTGGGAATATTTTTGTTTCCTCCTTTTTTAAATTAATGCATCTTTCTATACACAATAATTATATTTGTATTGAGGAATTGGTACATGTATGTAATATATCTTGATTATTTTTGATCCCCTTACCCAATTCTTCCTAACTTTGCCCTCTGTCCCATCTCCACATTTATTCTGGCTCATGGCAGGGGACTTATCCACAATTGTAGTACAATGTGTGAATTTGTCTTTATGTTGGATCCTTAATAATTTTGTTTTCTCTAGCTGAAATCATGATATTCAATTCTCATCCTGGGTACTTGTTTACTGCTTTCATTTCTGGTTTTTACAGTGCCTTGGCCCCTCTTACCTACTGGGTCTGGCTCAAGGAGCACGATTTATAATTCCCATGATCCATAGTCACTTCTCAAGGATGCGTGAAGAACATGAAGTTGGAAATGGGACCTTAAGGATGGTTACAATTCTAATAAACAAAGATTGGGCCAAATGTAGTTGACTTGTCTTTTTTCAAGGTCCTCCAAATGTGCAGGGTTTGGGGGTTGTCAGGAAGTGGCCTTATTTACCATCTATAAGACTTCATAAACCACAGAACAGATATTTGACTAGTTTCCTGGTAGGGCTTTGTAGGTATTGAGTCTATATAGGAAGTACAACTCTTATTTGCTAATGACAAGCTTATTACATCTGATTAAATGAAACTATTGTCAAACATGACACTACAGAGAATTCAAGAAATTTAGTTGCATAATCAATGTGTTCAGTTTTATCCAAGAGTAAAAGGAGAATGAGTTTTACTATCCCTAGGCATATGATGGCATTTTTATTAATAATATAGAAAGAGGGAAACGAGGAAGAGTTAAATATAGTACTTGTTTTTGAATTCTGAGGGTCAGTAAGAAAAAAAAGTATTTGAAGAATGTTCTACTAAATTATTACAGAAAGGTTAAGAAATAAAAATAAATGATATTCGCCTTAGGTCTTCTTATCTTTCTTATCATTTGCAAATGAGCTTCTCAGCTCTCAGCTTTTAGATCATAGCTTAGAGGTTTTAGCTTCTGAGAAGTTTTTGCTGACTTCTGTAGGCTGGGTTAAGTGTCCAGCATGTTTGCTTTCATTGCACTTTGTTTATTCCTGACTAGATACATAAATATGTTCATTGTTCACTATATCAAAAATTGAAAGAACTTGAGGAACCAGTAGAAAAAGTCATGGTAAGTTAACAAAATGTCATGAAAAGTGATCATGTTGTTGTATAGTCAATGGCATAATACATGTTTATAATTTAAAAACAGATTATGTACTAAAATTACATAATGAAAAAGTATCAACACAGTGTGTAGTGTGATCAAGTTTTTGTAAATATGAATGTATGCATAGAAATGAGTTTCCATTTCTAAAACAGAAATGTCTTTCCCTTTCCCCCTTAATCTAGTCTAAGGAAGACTAGATTAAAAATAACCCTTATAAGCCACATTTAAAATTAAATCCATGGGTTTTCAAAATACAAACAAATTCCACACTCTAGTTCTAAAGGCCAGGCATGCTTTTTCCTTCTTGGACACATCACTAAGTGTCCTAGATTCTTCTGACATGGTGCTGAACTTTGAGCATGAGCCAGATTAACCTGGTTGAATTTTTGCAACTTCACTTATATACCATGAGCTAGAAAATGGAAAATAGTTGGTTCAAAGATTTTTCAGTTTTTTTGTTTTGTTTTGGTTTGGTTTTCTTGGGTTGTAAAGTAAAATGATTCATACCATTTAATGACCTAATTCGTTACTGCAAATTTTTTCATCCAATTGGTAAGAGTCATTTACAAATGACTCTGAGATGGAAAATGTTTCTTATTGAGTCTTGGTTCTCTAGAGTCCCCTCATTTAGTCTTATGCAAATGATAGAGAAGCCATCATTTAAAAGAGAAACTGTAATTTCATACAGTTTTATACAATTTCCCTGTCCACTAATAAAGAAAGGGAAGAAAGGGAGGGAGGGAGGGAGGAAGCAAGGGAAAGAAGGAAGGAAGAAAAAGCAGGAGGGAAGAAATGAGGAGGGAGGTGTGGAGGGAGGGGACAGAGTAACAGAAAGAAATCAGTTGTGAAGGGTCAAGATGTATATAACTGGATAGTTACTCACCGATTCTTGTTTCTTAAAGACTATTGAACTATTGGAAACACAACCAATTTGATCTTCTAAAAGTATTTTTCATAAGGTAGATTTTTAATAAAATACTAATAACACTGTAGACAAAGTGATTTGACTCTCTTAGCAGTTTCCTCTTTTCCCTTGGAAAACAGTCCATGCTGGTTGTTGAAGTACTGCATGTGATTATTTCCTAGCATTTCCAGGTCCAGTAGATAAGGAGAGAAGAAACAGAAGGGAAATGCTGTTTAATTTTCATGTTCGACCTTTACCTACAGCCTCCACACATCCATGCCATGATTCATTTTTACTTCGTATTTGTCTCTACAACTAGCTCTCCTTCCATACAATTTGCCTAAGGAGTTAATTTTCTAATGTCATTTTGCTTCATGTCCACACACACTCACCAGTCTTCTTGAACAAAGGGACACAGTTTCACAAAGAAATGAGTAAGGGAAAATTTGTAGCACAGAGATTCTGTGTAAATTTACTTTTGTCTTTATTTTTCATGCAAGTTTAGATGATCCTTATGTGACTGTCACCAGGCCAGCTTCTTGTCATCCACAAAACACACTGAATGTCACTTCTCAGAGAAGTCTTCCCTACCTATCCAGGCAGTGGTCACCAGCCACTCTACTGCAATCATCTGCGCAATATTTATCCCTGTGTGACATGTTTTCTCATTTTTTTCCTTTACTGTTTATTGTTTAGAAAGAGAATTTGTCTATCTCATCTAATTGTTGCAAATGGCTTAGGATATAGTAGGGCCCACATAAATCCTGAAGAATGAATGAAAGAATATGTGTGCCAACTCTCTTACTTGAGAGCAGCAGGAATTTCACTGGAGGAATAGAGTTTAAAATCTACAGGCTGGGATTCAGTTTAGTAGTTAGAGTGCTTGCCTTGCAAGCACAAGGCCCTGACTTCGATCCCCAGGACCAAGGGAAAAAAAAAAAAACAAAACTACAGCACACAGGGGTTGGGGATTTAGCTCAGTGGTTCGAGTGCCTGCCCAGCAAGCATATGGCCCTGAGTTCGATCCCCAGCACCAAAAAAAAAAAAAAAAGAATCTACAGCACGCAAAGTTACATTATTTCCTCTTCACCCAGCAGTCCAGCCATATCAATGCCAACAGGAGGACAGTATTAAAGTTTAGATTTGGGGTATTCTCCAAAGGCCTCCACATGTTCAGAGGTGAGGCTTTTGAAGGGTGATTGGATTACTGGTGTTCTGTACTCACCAGTGGATTAAATTCAGAACTAACTGTGCTGTTTGGAGGTGGGGCCTGGCTGGAGGTGGGTCACCAGGGATGTGACCCGGAGGGTGTATTGCCCTCCACAGCTCTTCCGTTCTCTCTGTTTCTTGGACGCTGTGACCTGAGCAGCTTTCCTCCACAGCAGGCCCTTCCACTATGCTGTTTCTGCATTTGAGTCTGCTGACCAAAGACTCAAACTTCTGGGACTGTGAGTCAGAATAAACTTCTCCTCCCTTAAACTGTGGGCATTGGGTATTTTGTCTCAGCATCGAGGAAAGTGACCGCGACAATCACTTTCATTAACCCATGGTCTCCAAGCCAGAACTCCCTCATAACATGGACTACAGTACATACACTCATGGGCAACGTGTAAAGTGTTGGTTCCAAAACTAATATTTAATAAAACGACAATACAGTGTGACTTGATAAGCTATCGAGTTGAACTGTTTTATTGCATTCTCATAAAGTCTTCAATACTGCGAAAGAACTTGACTGAAAAGAAACAACAGCTCATTCTGGCTGACATTTTGTTAGGAGGTATGGATTAAATGAGGAAATACCACGGGTCTTAATTCTGATTCATATAAAAGAATTACATATGTAACTAAAATAGGAAGGTGGGTTTTTAAGAACAAAGCCTTTCTTGGCATGCATGAAACATCAATCTGTGTGTCCAAAACGTTTCATAACAAAGTCTTAAATGATCCTTTTCTATTTGACCTCAGTACATTCTATCTATTCAGGGTCATTTGATTTCCTGTACATGTAGCTCTATGGAGTGATCCAAATAATAGGCAAAACATGCAGTGATTGCCAGCTCTTTAGTGTCACGCTGCATTTCAACAAAAGCCTTACATCCTGTGTGACAGGAAAATGTGCGGAAGGACCTTGTATATCAAGCTTCCCGAAGTCCTTGTTGACAAGGCTGAGTTTTTATGTCACAGTTTCGAGTGTCCAAAACATTCTGACCAGGTCATGGCTCTTTTCTAGGAATGTTATCTCTATAAAACACATTGATAATTTTTTCCTTTATATATATATATATATATGCATATATATATAATCAGAATATCTAACATGCATACATACACACTAGCAGGGATATAATGTAATAACAGCAGCCAGACTACTGATTTTAAATTTTTTCTGTATTTTGAAATTTAATTCTGCTCACTAGAGTAATATTAGATTAATGGTATCATTCAGTAGAATGTAGTACAGTAGTTAGTTATCATATGTTACCCACAGATTTTTCCTGACCAGTCAGAGAGGTGAATTTAAACAACCTTCAAAACATCTGGAAATCAGATTCATTGATGATGTTTAACTACACTAAATGATCTTCATGTGAGTCCATGCTTACATGATACAGATGCATTCTTAGAGATTGTTCTGGTGCTTTTGCCAAGAGGAGTTTCTTTCTTAAAATGAGGACCAGAGCTGTATACAAATTTAACACAGGAAATCTTATTTCAAATATATACTGAAGTGTGTTGTGATCTGAACTTCCAGTATTCAAGGTCAAATTCTGAATTTGGTTTTAATTTTTTTCATTTCATAGAAATATTTCTATAGACATGTAATATTCTGGCGTTTTGGAAAAAAGCTCTTCTAGACTAGTGAGTTCTTGTTTAACTGGAATGTGTATGCCAATGTGTGTGTGTGTGTTTTTTTTTTTTTTTCCTAGTACTGGTAAATGAACCCAGGGCCTTGGCAGTGAGTTACATCCCCAACCACATTCCTCCTTTTTAGTAAGAGAGAATCTCAGTAAACTGCTAAAGCTGAGCTCAAACTGGCAATCTTCTTGCTTCAGTTTCCCAGAGTTCTGGGATTACAGGCATGCACTTTGAGTACATCCAGAACACCTAGCACCTATGTGGAACTTTTCCCAGTCTTCAAGTGGAGGCCAATATGGTAATCCAGGTCCTGATTTAATTGAAGTTCATTGACAGGGGTATCAGAGTTAAGGGTCGTTTAAAGGAAGTAAAAGATCTTTACATCGAAAACTACAGCACTCTAAAAAAGGAAATGGAAAAGGATATCAAAAAATGGAAAGACATCTCATGCTCCTGGGTAGGAAGAACCAACATAGTGAAAATGGCTATACTTCCTAAACTACTATACAGATTCAATGCAATTCCAATCAAGATACCACTAACATACTTCAAAGAATTAGAAAAGACAATCATGAATTTCATCTGGAACCACAAGAGACCAAGAATTGCAAAAACGATCCTAAGCAACAAGGGAAAAGCAGGGGGCATCACAGTCCCTGACCTAAAACTATACTATAAAGCTACAGTATTAAAGACAGCATGGTACTGGCAAAAAGACAGACCTGAGGATCAATGGAATAGAATGGAGGATACAGAAACAACCCCAAACACACTCATATACCTCATCTTTGACAAAGGAGCCAAACACCCTCACTGGAAAAAGGATAGCCTATTTAACAAATGGTGCTGGAAAAATTGGCTTACCACATGTCAAAAACTAAAACTAGATATATGTCTCTCACCATGCAATAAACTCAAATCAAAATAGATCAAAGATCTAAACATTAAAACAGAAACATTAAATTTACTGGAGAACAGAATAGGAAGAACCCTCGAAGACACAGGGGTAGGAAAAAAATTCATGAACAGAACCCAGACTGCACAGGAAACAATACAAAGAATCAGTGCTTGGGACCACATGCTATTAAAAAGCTTTTGCACAG
>PVJO010019148.1:0-34965 GCA_004026905.1 Hystrix cristata | reverse complement strand
GAAAATGTGGTTTTTCTACACTATGGAGTACTACACTGCCATAAAAAAGGATAAACTAGAGTCATTCATATATAAATGGATGTTTCTTGAGAGCATACTCTTAAGTGAAATAAATCGAACACTCATGAGCACACATCGAATTGTTTCTCTGATATGAGAGACCATAATTGTAAATAAGGACAAAGAGGTGTAATAGATACTATATAAAAGGAGGATGGTGAGCAGAGGAGAGAAGTACTAGAAAGAAAGAAGGGGAAAAGCAGAAAGGCAACAGGGGAAAAAGAGGGGAAAGGGAAAATATGGAAAATGATAAATGAACCTGCTGTAAATAGGGAGGGAGGGTGCAGAGGGGAGGGAGGAAGAGGGGGGAGAACCAAGATACATCATGTATAGGTACAGAATTAATGTAATGAATGTGACCATTGTATGTAGAATGTACCAATACATGTTCTTGGTTTAAAATAAAAAAAAAAAATAGATACTTTGCTGTTGTCACATGTTTTGTCATTTGGGGTTTTATGTTTTTATTATGTATCCATCACTCTCATATATACACACATACTTATATGTGCATGTAGGCCTGCATATATATGTATTGAAAACCACTTAGTCTTACAAATAAAAATGAAATAGCTAGACATAAAATGGTTTTGTTATTATTTTCTTCCCTTACATTTTTTGAGTTTTTTTTGTTTGTTTGTTTCCTACTATGTGTTTTTCATATTGCAAAGCAGAAAGCTGGGTGATCTTGAATTTTTTCTTATACCTTCTTACATGTTCTTGAAATTGATAAATTGTATAAATAATTGGGAGGTGTATCATTTTCATTTACTTTGATTAGATGGAGACTGGCTGAAGGATCACTTATCTTTGCTACTATCCAATGTAGCATGTTACCAAATAGAGTAGAACAGGACATAATGGGTTTAAGGGTGAGCAATCAATTGGCAAACTAGAATTCATATTTAGCTAACAAAAATATTTGTAAAACACAAAAATAATGTAAAATAAAAACAGATAAGCATGAAAAGATGCTAAATGTTAATACTTTATAGCCATTTAATAATTACTCAATTTGTTTTTTAGAGAAATTGCTTTTGGTCTTAAACTATTATGAGATAAAAAGCAAGAGAAATTTATTTAGTTAATTAACATGAGCAAAATTCAAGCTCACATTATTCTCTTACTAATAAAAGTTATAATACAGCACTCATTTTCTATCTCTAACCAACTTTTTTAAAAATTGAATTATTCATTTATGAAAATAGTAACATTTTGTTACATACCGATTTAATAATTTTGCATGGTGAGATGGAATCATGTCTTCAAAATGTGCCTCAATTTATAGTCGGTTTCCTTAGAATGGGTCTACTGATTGCCTACCACCACATAAGTAAGATTTATTAACATGAAATAATGAAATATAGGGATAAAAAAAGGAGGAGGAAAATATTCTAATATATTCTTTTATTTAAAAACATGTGAGTCCTATAAAATGGCTTTTTTCTCATGGCAGCATGAGATCGACTGCGTCAATCCCCAGTGAAACTGGTAAAAATTATTAAAACAATAATATAAGCATTTAAGGATTTTAAAAATATTCCTAAGAAATAAACAGCCAATGAATGGAGCTCTGTTTAAGAAAATCTAAGAAAAAATGGCAAGAAATGTGGGAGTCTGAGGCATCTGAGCCAAAAATGCTTTTCTCTTCTGTACTTTCAACTTTCGTGGCAGACTCCAAACCAGACGTTTTTAATCCAGAACAAAACTCTACCTGGCCCTGGCTCCCAGTCACCACCAAACCCCCACCAGGCTCCCATCTGGAGGGGTTTCCTCTTCGAAGGAGCAGGACTTCAGTATTTCTCATTTTGCCCTCAGCCTCATGTCCTGTGGGCTAGAGTAGCTGCATGGTGGGAACTCCTTTCTTTCACCAAACATCACACGTAGCATAGAAGTTTTATGTTTGACACAGGTTACAGAAGATACTAGGAGCCAATGACTCAAGATGATTTGTTGCCCACCACCAGAGGCAAGCTGAGAGAACCTTGTTTACTCCTCCACTTCAGTGAGAGTTCAAGTCTTAAAATTAGCTGCCTCCTAAAAGAAAGCAGTCCATCGCTGCCACTGCCATCGCCAGAACTCTGGTGCAGGGATTTTGTGGTAGCAATGTTGAGGGCTTTACTGGAGATGCAAATAGTAAAATATGGTCTAATTTTTTCGCAAATGAACTGGGGTTTTAAGAGGTTATGAGGAAATTTAAGCATAATAATACAAATAAAATTAATATACATTATAATAATGTGAATTGGGAGAATACTTACATAATTGAAGAAATTATAGTTATGATTATAAACTTACTTATAAAATTATTTCTTCCAGGGGAGAAAGAGAGAAGAAAGCCGTGGAAAAATTACGTATAGAAGGGTAATACCTCAACATAATGAGGCTACATACAACAAACCCACAGCCAATGTCATGCCAAGCAGGGAAAAATTGAAAGCATTATCATTAAGCAGGAAAAAGACAAAAGTATTCACTCATCACTCTAATTTATATAGTACTAGAAATTATAGACAGAGAAATTAGAGAAGAAAAAGAAATAAAAGGAATACAAACACAAAAGAAGGAAAATAAATTATCTCTGTTTGCATATGGTTTTATACATAGAAAAACCTAGTCTACCAAAAGCTTATCAGTACTGACAAAAAGTTCAGTAAATTAGCAGTATACAAAATCAACATACAAAGGTTAGTAGTTTTTCTGTGCATCAATGATAAACTTTCTGAGAATGAAATTAGGAAAGTAATGTCATTCATGATAGTCACAAAAAATAAAATAGCTAGGCATAACTCTAACTAAGGATGCAAAATACTTCTGCAATGCAAATTATGAAAGAAATTCAAGAAGTTACTAAAAGGTGGAAAGACTTCCCATGTTCATGGATTGGGAGAATTAATACTGTTAAAATAACAGTGATATTTTAGGTGATCCTCAGATTCAAAATACAGTACCAATCCCCGTCAAACTACAATGACATTCTTCACAAAAGCAGAAAAAAATCATAAAATTCATATGGAAGAACAAAAGATTTCAAATGGGAACTTACTGGAAGAAGTAGGTCACTGAAGGCAGGTCTTTGAAGGTATATTTTGTCCCTAGACATTTCAGTCTCTCTCTCTGTTCCTCTCTCTCTCTCTCTCTCTCTCTCTCTCTCTCTCTCTCTCTCTCCTTTAGCCACCATTTGGTGATTAGGCCTTGGTTCACCACATCTTTCCATCATGATGTACTACCTAACCACAGCCCAGAAACAACGGAGTCATGTAATGAAACCGTGAGCTAAAATATATCTTTTCTCTTTTTATTGTTCATCTCTGGTTTATTGTCACAGCACTGAAAAGCTAACACAACTATCAGAAGATCAATATCTGAGCTCTAAGATATATCTATATCTATATCTATATCTATAGAGAGAGAGGGAGGGAGGGAGGAAGGGAGAGAGAAAACGAGATCATATTCACACTTACATAGCCCTAGCTTATTTGTTTTATTTAGAATTTCAATGGAGTGGACAACGTCCAGCAAATTGTGTAGGGCAATCTATTATTTCATGCAGTCTACTAATTCAGATGTTAGTTATATCTGGTAACACTCTTACAGACACTCAGAATAATATTTAAGCAAATCAGTATTCTAGGGAATTTCACAGCCCAGTCAAGTCAGCACATAAAATTAACCACAACAACTCAACCTTTTGCCACCTGGGCACTCATATGTATCTCCTTAAACCGCACTTAATGTCCAACTAAAGGAAGTTCAAATAAAGAAATCATAATTGTACCCATTGTGATTCAATTATCCTGAGTGCAATTGAAAACATACTAACTCCTTCCCAAGAAAAATAAGTAAATACCTTGAGTAATATTTATTATTTGTGTTGTATCATAATAATTTAAATTCTGAACATAAAACTAATGATACTTAAATACTATGATATAAATTGAATGCATACTGTGTTACATGTAATGGAATAAGAAAGGAAGCAAAACAAAGATATTTGATAAACATACATATTCTTATCAAAATAGAGAGAAAATGGTGATAGTAATTACAGGCTTTCCTGTAACCAGTCAAATAACCACAGCTGATATATATGAATTCCTTCGCTTAGTATTCACCTGTATACTCTGGCTTCAGCAAACACACCCCCTGGTCATTGTCCTTTACCTTGTGGAGTGACTCGAAACTTCATTGCTAAAGGGTCAGGGCCATTAGTTGTCCTGCCCAAATTGAACTGCTACAGTTTTCCGTTGATCTGATCACAGGTTACAGTAACACTACAAGATGTTCTGCTGTAAAGAATCATCTGTGTTGCAGCCATTTCTTCCTGTACCCTCATCGTGGAATGAAAGTTCAATTTTTCCTGATAATCAAAATCAATCACACCAAACAGCACAGAAATTTCCTTCTTTGCCTATTGTTCCAGAGACTGAGAAAACCAAAGTAGGAGTTGTAACTTTTACTTCAATGGAGTCATTGTTTTTCCTCTAAAAAAAAAAAAAAAGGCAGTGATTCCATTGAATCAGATGTTAAGAAATAGTTCTCCTTTGGAACTAAGTCCCCAAGAAAGCAGAGTATGAGTCATGAGAGCAGGAAGCAGAGTTTTGCTAGTGGGCCACTATGGATAATTGTGGGAGGTTCTGCTCCCATTTTCTTTTCTCAAATACTTAATCCATAAATACTGGCTATGAGAGAGCAGTGTAAAATACTGGACATGGACCAGAATACATATGGGTGAAGAACTGGGTGCCACCATGTGTGGCATTGCCTCCTCTCAGGCATGGTAACTGAATCATCAAAGAGCCTTCCAGGCTTATATCAAGTGCTTCAGCATGTGGAGGAACATGGTAAGACCCGTGACTTCCATGAGCACAGGCCATTATCGCACCTCTCTTGCTGTGGAATTAATTCCTTGATCAAAAGTAATGCTGTGTAGAACACCATGGCAGCAGGTAAGACATCCTACAAATCCATGAATAGTAGTTACAACAGAAGCATTTCATGCAAAGAGAGAATAAGTGTTCAGGTAAGAATAAATGGTACTCTTTCCTTGACCAAAGGAGTCTGGTATAATCAGTGTGCCACCAGACAGCTGACAAGTCACCCCAGGGAGTGCTGCCATATCAGAGGCTTTAAGTTGGTTTCTGCTTCTGGAAGTGTCTATGGCCAGGCTAACCTCAGTGAGTAGAAATCAGTGTCGTTGTGTCCACATGCAACCTCCATGCCTATTACATGGGCACTTTGAGCACGAGCCCCCTGGACAATGATAGGGGCCCCTGGGGAAAGAGCCTGTTTGTTATCCCCAGAGAGTCATTCTAGGCATTTGATAATTAAAATCCTTCTTTGGTGAAGTCATCCTTTGGTAAGCATTCCCAAAGTGCACACATATTTTCATGTTTTCTGCCCATTCAGAGACATCTACCTGTATACCTGTTCCCCAAATTCCCTTATCACCAATATCTAAACATATTTCTTTCAAATCACTGACTATACAGTAAAGCTACTGGACAGCGCAAGAATTGATGTTATCACATGCCTGGTGATTTCTCCTTCTAGATAAAGTGAGAAGCCAGGTGCACTGTTCAAATTTCTACCAATAAGGAATATATATTTTTTCATCCCCATCTTTCCGGGATGTCTCAGAGAGAGATTATAGTGCTACAGCTGTCAAATTGCAGATGTCAATGTACTGTGCAGAAACATCTGTAAACCAGGCCTGAGATTTTTTTTTTTTCCTCTGTCAATTAATTGTAGAGAATCCTCTATAAGGTCTTAATTGTAAGACCTGGAGAGAAAATGGGGACCATGGGTCTGGACTGCTAGCTCATGTGGTTTGCTCATGCCTTCAGTGTTTGCTTGGGCCCCATCACATCTATACCACTTCCATTTGATGATGAAGTGCTACTGTGCATGCTCAAATTTAAGAGTTGAGGAGTCAAGAAAAACCCAAGTCATGATAGGTGATTCAGGGGAAAGAAAGGAAATTAAGTTAAGACTTTATACTTAGAACTTTCTACTTGCTCCTCCATGGTGAAATACTAAGCCTCCAGCCCAGTGCTGACCATGGACTGAATCCTCTGAAACTATGAGCCACTAAATCATTTTTAAAGTTGTCTGTTTCAAGCATTTCATTACAGTGACAGAAAGCTGACGAACACAGTAGGTATCTGTGTTGTCAAAGCATAAGGTATATCCCTTCACAATGAGGCTTGGTGTTGGGCAGAATCCTCCAATCCTTTACTAGAGGCTACTGGCTGAGGACCAGGCACCTAGGCTCACCCCAGCCCCACATGGACTACCCTTTTTTAGGCACTCATTCAATCCACCAGAACGCATCATCTGCAGATTTGGGCTAGGACAGACTTGAACCTTCAGGTGCCCTCTAGTGTTGGAACAGACAACTAACCAGCTCTGAACTTGAAATAAATGTGGAATCTGTGTGCCACCTGTGGCCAAAAAATGTTGCAAGGACCAGTGGTGCAAAGGAAATAACCAGTATGCTTACAATTTCAGAAAGATGTATAAAACCAGATAACAAAGATTGTAATAAATGGCTAAAACCTGACCAAATGGCAAACGAGAAAAATCTCAGAATTTAATATAGCTATTTTAAAGAAATTTTGCAAACTTAAAAAAACATAAAGAAGCAAAAGAACATACTAGAAAAATTGACAGAACGGATGGAGAACTTGTATTTCTTGCATTTTTCTTACCTACTGGGTATCGAACCCATATCCTTTGCAATGAACTACATACTGAGTCTTTTTAATTTTTTTTTTTTGAGATATAATTGCATTAAGCCACTAAGTTGCCCGTGTTTGGATATAATTTGAAATTCTCCTACTCTAGCCTCCTGGAGTGCTGGGATTTCAGGCATGTGCCACTTTGCCCAGTTTGAGACTGGAAGAATTTATTCAAAGATGTAACAAGAAAAAAATCCCAAATTTAGGAAAAGATATAAATATTCGGGTGCAGGAAAGTCAACTAAATCAGACAGATTCAACTCAACAAACTCCCACCAAGAAATATTATAACCAAGACCTGAAGGCCGGAGGACAGACAGAGGGCTCATAAAACAGCAAGAGGAAAGAAGCGCCATGTAATGGTGCTCCAGTTCACCTCACAGAGAACGCTTCAGCAGCAGTATAGCTGAGCAGCATTGAAGGAAAGAATAAAAAGAAAGAACTGCTAGCCAAAAATAATGTAACTACATTGTTGGTGGGAATGTAAACTAGTAAAACCACCATGGAAAACCATGTAGAGATTCCTCAAAAAACTAAAAATAGAAATTCCACTTGACCCAGCTAAACCTCTTCTGGATATCTTTGCAAAGGAGTTAAAGACGTGGTATTACAGCAATATATTCATACCCATGTTTATAGCAGACTAACTCACAAGAGTTAAATTACGGGAGTGACCTGTAGGCGCATCAACACATGAGTGGACAGAGGACACATGTGAAGTATATAATGGAGTACTACTCAGTCATGAAGAAGGATGAATTTGAGTCATTTGTAGGAAATTCAGTGGATCTGGAGATCATGTGTCATGTTAAATAAATTAGACATGGAAGGAGGAATATTGCGTTATTTCTTTTATATGAGAGACCCAAAGTACAAATAATTTCAAAGGCAGAATAAATGATAGATGATAAGGAACAGGGAAACACAGTATGTAGGGATGGAAAGAAAATTTGGAAGTGGGAGTGAGGAAAGGGGGAGGAAAAAAGGATCAAGACTATAAATTTATATTATATATATACAATTCCCCATGATAAATGTATTTATTATGTATTAGACATATATATTAACAAAAAAAGGGAAAATACATCAAAATAATAAGGTCAAATACGACAACCAAGGGCAAATATCATAGTGACTGGGAGAAGCTGAAAATTTACTCCCTAAAATCTGGAACAAGACAAGAATGCCCACTTGACCACTTTTATTCAGCATAGTAAATTTCTAATCAGAGCAATGGAGTAAGAGAAAGAAAGAAAAGGTGTCCAAAGTGGAAAGGTGGAAGCCAAATTGTTACTGCTTGCAGGTGCTATTAGAACAAATAAACAAATTCAGCAAAGTTGCAGGATAAAAATCAACATGTGAAAATTAATAGCATTAGTACCAATATACTCAGAGTGCATTATCTGAAAAGAAATCAAGAAAGCAATGCCATTTACGAAGTTTGAAAAACGAGAAAAGCATATTCAAGGAATTAAAAGATCTGTGCAATGAAAACTATAAAATATTGATAGAAGATATTGAAACATAGAAAAATAATATAATTATCCATTTCTGGGGATAGAAAATATCAGTGTTTTAAATGTGCTCAAACTTCCCAAAGAAACCTGTAGATTCAACACAATTCCTATGAAAATACTAATGATATTCTTCCCTCGAGGAAAAAGAACAAAGTATTAAGCATATAAATTCTTCACTTCTAGATATCTAAATACATTATGATGTCATAAAAATCATAATGGTTTGGGGCACAAAAAGAGACACATAGACCAATGGAAGAGACAGATAGCTGAGAATTAAACCCATACATCCACAACCTGCTGATTTTCAACAAAGGTGCTAAAAACACACATTAGTTCAGTAAAGTAAATACAATCTTTTCACTAAATGGTGCTGAGAAAGTTGGATATCCAAAAGTAGTGAATAAAGAAGAATCTCTTCCCCTCATCTGTTAAAAAGTAAACTCTGAATGGCTTAAAGATTTAACATAAGATTTGAAACTCTTTGTGAAACTATTAGAGGAAAACACAAAGAATCACTGTAGCACACTGACATAGGCAAGGAGTTTATGGATAAGACCCCAACATAGACGACAACAGTAAAAGTAGACCAATGGGGTTGCATACAACTTAAAAGCTTCTGCACGTGCAAGGAAACAATCATCAGAGTGAAGATACAACATATAAAATAAGAGAAGATATTTTCAAACTCTATGTCTGATAAAAGGTAATGTCCAGAATACATGCGGAACTCAAATAATTCAATAGCCAAAACAAGCCAAACAATCAAACAAAATTCTAGTCACACAAGCTTAAATAGCATATGGTATCTCTCATTTGTGTAAGACAAAGTAAAAACAAAGAGAATAATAAAGGATGGGGAAAACAAAGGAGTAGATCTCTTGCAAATGGGAAGAGGGGTCCAAGAGATCAAGTTCAAGGGGAGAGAGGAAGGGGAAAGGGAAATAAGTAGAATAAAGGTATGGCATGTACAGGAATCTAATAATCAAGTAACATAAACATTATACACTATTACAGGAGCTAAGATTAATGATATCAACAAGAATTAAAAAGGGGGAAGGGGAACTAGAGGACTCCAGGGTGGGGGAGGCGGAGGAAAGTGGTTTAAAAAAGAAACAAGTTGTATTATGTACATATACCCACTTCCCAAGATGACTAGAAATACCACATACTGCAAACATGTACTAATAAAAATAAATTAGAATAAAAAATGAAAGAAAATAAGCCATAGATAGAAATAAACACTTATCAAGAGAATGTATACAAATAGACACCAGATATGCGAAAAAGTGCTCAACATCAGTAGTCATCAGAGAACTGCAGATCAAAGTAACAACAGCAGGGAGTGGGCTGGGGGTGGGCTGGGGATGTAGTCAGTGGTTACAGTGCTTGCCGGGCAAGCACAAGGCCTGGAGTTCTATCCCCAACAATGGGGGATCACCTCAATGCAATCAGAATGTCTCTCATCAAAAATCAGAAGATAACAAGTGCTGACAAGGGCGTAGAGAGAAAACTCTTCATGCCATCAGTGCAGATGGAAACTAATAGGGTCATTGTGGGAAACAGTATGAAGTTTCCTCAAAAAACTAAACAGAATTAGCATATGATCCAGCAATCCCACCCATAAGTATATATCCGAGAAAATATCCATATATGAAAGAGATACATGCACTCTTATGTTTATTACAACATTATTCACAATAACTTAGATATGAAAATAACTGAAGTGCCCATCAACAGATAATACAAATACATACTATATAAAGAAGTAGAAGCAGGGCTGGGGATTTAGCTCAGTGATTAGAGTGCTTGCCTTGGAAGCACAAGGTCCTGAGTTCGATCCCCGGCACCAAAAAAAAAAAAAAAAAAAAGTAGAATGATGGTTGATTCCCATTGTTTATACTACATGTAGATGCAGTGAGACAATTCAACACTATAAAAGGATGACATCCTCTCATTTGTGACAACATGGAGGGAACTGGAAGGTACCTATTTTTTTTTAATTTTATTTTAATAGTACATTTTAGATGTACATAGTGATAACATTCATCATAGGGGATTTGTACCTGTACATGACATATCTTGTTGCTTCTTTTTTTCCCATTCCCCTCCCCTCACTTCCTCCTCCCGCCCTATCTACAAAAGCTTTGTTTCCATTTTTTCCTTCCATTTCTTATTTCTCTTGTCCTGAAGATACCTATTCGCTAAGTGAAATAAACCAGGATCAGAAAAGTACAAACTGCGTGATCTCACTTCAGTGTGCAATCTAAAATGCTGATGTGGTAGAAGGTGCAAGTAAAACAGTGGCCTCCAGAGCCTGGGGGAGTAAGGTGTAGGACGAGGTGGGAAGGGTGATCAAAGGGTAAGGGTACTAAGTGATAGACACCAAGAAGTTCTGGTGTGTTATTAACCAGTAAGTTCAGTATAGACAATGCTAATATATTGAACATTTCTTAGCCAGAATAAAGGATTTTGAACGGTTATTCTCACAAAAAATGATAAACGTCTGAGGAGATATATACTATATTTAACCTAATCTAAACACTGCACAATGCATGCACATATCAAAACATCACATACCCCACTATAAATCTTCTGTTTTAATGTATCATTTAAACAAGAATTTTTTAACTATATTAAAATAAAATTAAATATATCGTGGTGTTGGCAGCATGTATCTTTGAATATACTAAAATTATTGAATTGCATATTTAAAAAGACTAAGTTGTGCAGTGTTTGAAATATAACTCAGTGAAGCTATTTAAAACTCCATGTTCTCTTAAGTCAAAGGAAAGAAATGAGTTTTTTTACTGATAAAATATTGAAACCCACTTTAAAAAAAAAATCATCTCTAAGAAAACATATTTGAAGTGACATTTACAGTTCATTTCCATGTGCCATCTCTGGTTTGTGATGTATTTCACTCTTGCAACAGCGCAGAAGTGAAGTCTCCCCAGCGAAAAGCAGCTTCAATGTCAGTTCACCCGATTGTTCAGGCAATAATGTCACTAATGTGATTCACATTGTGGTAACTTTTTGTTCACCCCACAATTATGAACATTACACTTGATCATAATGGTGTACTATCCTGTTGGTTTCCTTTAATATTTTGTGAGATTTTTCAAGGTAGATCTTTAGCTATGTTTTTCATTAATATTTAGCATCGGCACACAGTAAGGATGAGGAACACACAGGTTGGAGATAACCCTTCTCTTTGCTTATTTATATGCTTTTGATTATCAGGTAAATTTCCCTTGAAGAAGCAGTTATACCTTCCTTTTATGCAATATCCATTCAAAGATGAAAGGAGATATCATATGATATCATAGCAACATATGAGACAGGACAATAGTTTGTTTCTATTGTTATAATTTCTTCATCCTCAAAAACAAAGCATCCAGCCACACAAATGGTAATAAAAACAACTGTCTTCAGGTACTCCAAAAGGATGAAATATACACTATCATCCTGATATTCTAATTTAACTTACTAGGTGTATTAAATAAACTTAATTCTTCCAGGAGAAACATTTTCCTTTTTTTGTGAAATCGATGAGTTATTTTTAATAAAAATGACTGTTTTATATATTGATAGAAAAGATGAATATATATTTTCATGTTTTCTCATCTTATATATACTTATGTATTTAACAGATATGCACTTTTTTTTTCTTTCTTTTTTTTGTGGTGGTGGGGATCGAACTCAGGGCCTGGTGCTTACTAGTCAAGCACTCTGCCACTTGAGCTAAATCCACAACCCCAGATATGCACTTTTTTGGCTTGACAATTATTCCCATTATGTTGAAAACCTTTCCTCTCTCAAAAGAAATAAATTTCTTCAATGTGACAGTATTAAAGAAGTGATACACTCAGAAATTATAATATTCTTTCTGATGCTATTAATCTTAGACAAATATTTTTATCTATCTATCTAGCTAGCTAGCTATCTGTCTATCTATCTATGCATGCGGTTTTTGGAACAAAATCTTGGGCCTCAAATGTAGGTAAGTGTGTTTCAACTGAGTTACAAATTGCCCAAATTTCTGCACATTTTTGAAGATAAACTTTAAATTTACATCTGATAATCATTCCACCTTTGGAAATGTGGCAAATGCTTCATTCTCTTGATATTCTGGCATTGTCAGAATTGCTTTGACGATGCCTATCTTTCAGAAACATCTTCATATGAGAAAGCAGAAGAGACAGGAACATTGTAGGATGAAACCTGAGGTTTTAGTTTGTCATTTCTTAGATATTCATGTTTAGTTTAAAATGGTTTTGAATTATATTTAGCATTGCTTTTAATGTTATTTCATATTGAAGTTAAGCTATTTCATACACTGTTTATTTCCCAGGATAAATGTGTGTGTGTGTGTGTGTGTGTATGTGTGTGTGTGTGTGTGTATAGAGAGAGAGAGAGAGAGTTTACTAGCGTGCTTATCTATGGTGGTACATAATTTTTAAAGATTAATTGAGAATATTTTATATCATAAAATAAAATATTATGTTTATTTCATAGAACAGTTTGAAGAACTGAGAAATAGCTTTGTTAAAGACATAAAGATCTGGGTCTAATCATAAAGTGTACTGTGTTAAGCAAATTTCATATTGTGAAGGAAAAATTAAAATAGAAAAACATTTCGTTTCTACCTTCTTACAATAACAAATCCTATAATCGCTGTATAGACAGACAATTTTGCAACATCAAAGTAATAAATTAATGGAAAATGAAGCAGCAAGATTTTCATGTTGAAATGAAAAATACCAAAAACTCTATATTATTCTATACTTATTCTATTTGATGAATGCTAAAGAAACCTTTTAAAGCCAGTGGTATTTGTACAGAATGAGAAATTAAAGGCTGCATCTATGATTTATTGAATTGTTAATGCAGAAACTTTAGTCAGCAAAGTTCAATATGAGTTATGTTACCTGACTGGAAGAGAAAAGGTGTGGGTCCAAATCTCTCACCTCCTACGCTTACTAGTTGTCTTATCAGGCGCTTTAGTTTTTTTGCATCTCAGATGAAATACCAGGTTTCTACTTTAGATGGATTAACATGAAATTTAAATTATACATTGTAAAGTTAGCAATAGATGGTCTTGCTCAAAGATGGTGCTGATAGGATAAAGTTTTAATATATTTTTGAATAAATTCACCAACGTTGTGGGGTTTGGGGGCCGCTGGTATTCAGGATCAGAGCTGACTTTCCTTGTCGCCTACTCCCCTTGCTCCTCTCTAGCCCATTTTATAAGCAGTTCAAACTTCGACATTCATTACCTCAGAGGAAAGATGATATATTAGTGCATAGAAATGGGTTCCCAGCTTTTAAATTTAAATGTATATTCATTATGAAAATAATTCAGAGGAATAAATTAAATAGCTGAAGAACTGGATGAGTCTACAAAGAGGAAAAACATCAAATGAAGTATAGGTGAGCCACATCCTGTCTTCATACATTGGCTCCAATGTGGAGCGAGCTATAGAGCACCATAAGGATTTTCAGTATGTGGGAGGAGAGATGCATCACAATTCTACTCAAGAAAACCCCAGTGCGAGGCAGAGACTTGTGCTATCTATAACCAGGATTGGTCAGGGGTAATAGAACAAAACTGTCTAAACACTTCTCCCCCAGGCAAAACCCTGAGATATCCTCAGAATTCCTAGCACTTAGGCTCAGAATGACTAAACTATTTATTACGTCATTGTCTTAGTTTGATTGTGATGCTGTGCAAAAGCCCCAAGACTGGATAACTATAGACAGCAGAAATTAATTTCTCACCTTTCTGGAGGTTGAAAAGTTGAAGATCAGGCACCAACGGATTAAGCGTCTAGTGAAGGCTACACTCTGCTTCCGAGATGTTTTGGGGCTTCTTAGATGGCAGAAAACCAAAGAGCAGAAGCTCTAGGAAACTCCCTCCAACTTCTTTTCTAAGAGTGCTAAATCCTTCAGAAGGGTGGAGTCCTTATGATTTGATCTCTTCCTGAAAGGCCTCGCCTCTTGATACCATGACTTCGAGTATTAAATTCTAACATAATAAGTTTGGAGAGATATGTGCCTTCAAACCATAGCAGTCACCAAAAGTGGTATAAAATAATAAAAAGCTTTGGACGGGGACAAGGGGTAGAAAGTTTTCTACTTCCCTGAGGAGGACATATGTGAAGCAGAGAATGAACCAAATAAGGAAGAACTTTTAGTTAAGCATCAAGAATGGAACAGAGGCAACTAATATGAAGAAGTACTTTGGTGCTGAATAGAAAGCAGGAGCATGAGTGTGAATAATATTCCTGACATCCAAGAATCCAGACAGAACAGCAGTGTGAATTATATTCATCATGTTCATGAATTCAGATTGAGCTTACTCTAGATACAGTTTTGTTCCTTCTAAATACTCATGAACCTGCACAAAGCCTTAGAAAAGAAGTGAGAAAATCTCAGGTCTGTAGTGGTTGCATGGAAGAACCAAAACTCATGTTTGATAAGGTTTAGTTACAGGAAAATTAATTTGGATTTCTTAACACACATGAGTTTCTAGCCTGAGATTCTTATGATTTAAGAAATAATTCGGATCATTAATATCTGTATTTTTAGGATTGTTTTCTGAGTAAATTTAGCTGTAAAGATTGCTAATGTGTTTAAAATTAAATTATTGAAAACCTGAATCTACTTAATAAAAAATAATATTTGTGAGAAGTAGCTTTATTGGAAATCATATTGAAAGATTCCTGGAATATCAATATTTTTAAAAGAAATGTCAAGTTGGAATAAAATACTGACAGAACCTATTCGTATCTGATTTAAAAAAAATGCTGTTAACTTCAATCAATAGGGATTACTCTCATCTACTACAGTAATTACATGTATTTTAATTAAGAGATAAGGACTAATTATATTTTAAGCATTTTGTCTTTGTTCAAATACATGAAAGTGATAAAATTACAGCACTTTAGATATTTTCTATTAAGCATTCACTTATTCACTTTGTAACTCTTTTTCTCAAGATTAAACATACATAAATATACATACTATTTAAAGATATTAAAAATGAACTCAGTTAAAATCTAATCATTCCATAAACATTTGTTACTTTGTGAAGGATATGGTGCATGTTGTAGAAAATGCAAAGGTAAATAAAATGCAGTAATTAAAGAATGTATGGTTTAGTGGAGAAATAAAAGAGTTTTATAAATATCTATAGTGCAAGATAAATAGCAATAAATATCAAATGGAGACATATAAATTTGAATAGAGAGTAGTATAAAGGGAAGAGAAATCATGATATGCTATTAGAGTACCCCTGGATATTTCTGTCTGTTTGTCTGTGTCTGTCTGTGTATCTGTCTGTCTGTGTGTCTGTGTGTCTGTCTGTCTCTCTCTCTCTCTCTCCCTCCTGAATTGAAAATTAAGTTGACAGAATGTGGTTTGTTGTAAATTTTGACATCTTGTAGTATTTGGAATTTGACGGCCATTTACTGTGTGTTAATTGAATTGAATGGTATGAAGGAGACTAGAAATAATATATTGATGGCCAAGTCTGAATAACTAGAGGGAAAATGATTTCATGAACAAAAATGAGAAATACAGGAAATAAATGTATCTGAAAGGGGAAGTTGATAATTAGTTCAGACATGCTAAATTTATGTTTCCTGGCAAAATTCAAGTAATGTGACAACAGAAGAGAATTTGGTTGAGAAGAAAGAAGTCAAGAAGAGAGATGCAATTGTAGAAGCTACCCACAAAAGGGCTAATTACAGCTGTCCAGGCGATTTAAAGAAGGTGTGCATATTGGAGAAAAAAATGAAATTGTGTGTTAATTAGCAAAAGAAAAGTCGTTTGTTTAATAAAAGTAATATTAAGACCGTAATTGTGGGGTTAGTTCTCTGTGTACTATGTTCTTTTCTCTCAAACAAAAATAGCTGTTTTTAGCTTTCCTTATATATTTGGGTGCTAATGTACCAAGCATTGAGGCCAGGCGAGTAGATGAAGTATCAACAATTCAATATCCACACACTTGCTTATGGATAAATATAAACACATTTTTATTCTTCGGAAAGGGAAAAATTATCAAGTAATAAGTTTGCTAGGTTAATTAATTATATACTTATATTCTTTCATAAATTACATCCTAATATTTTTTAATGGAACACATCCAGAAATATACACAGTTTAATAGCAATAAAATAGAGAAAGTCAGAAGGTCTCATTTCTAGACCTGATTTACCAAGTAAATTACTATGGAAATGTTGGCAAATAACTAAATGTTTGTCAACATTGTTATCACCAACTGATTTACTTTATGTGAGCTTAAATTGTTATAGTGTGGAAATAAATTAATTCAAAGAACTGGCTTAGAGAAATAAGCCACTAAAGAGTGAAAATAGACCTTAATTCTAAACAGTTTGTTTTCCTATAAACATTTATGAAGATCTTTGATTATGCGATCAAATCATAGTACATATTTTTTGTGTTATTATTTGTACCACAATCTATAAAACAATCCCTCCTGAAATACAGATAAATGCTCACCCTCAACTTGGGTATCAGTGTTTACTTATTATGTAAAGGATGAATGTGACATAATTAGAAATCTTTAAACATGAACAGAAGCACATCTGTGCTGTTTTAGCACTTTCAGTCATCATTGCAGTAAAAATAGTTGGTCTCTCATCAACATCATAGAAATTAAATGACTTATCATAATAATCATGGAGTATATCTTTTGTTAAATCTTTATATCCACTAACTCCCCTCTTACTTATGTTAAATGATTCAGGGTGAATTCCAAAGAAGATATGATTCATTCTCATATAAAATACGTGGCAATAATCAATAAATAGTGACAATTAAATATAGGAAATCTATTAAATTAAATAATAAATTGTCAGAAGTTAGTTTCATTTTAGTGAGGTTTTTTTCCTTGCCTATACACAAAACCTTGGAATATTTGAATGGTGTCTATTACCCTTAAAGGACCTAATATATTGAAGATTTTATAAAAAAATTTTCAAGTACTAATTAATATTATGAGTGTTAGAGTTTGACATTTACAACATGAGAAACATGAATATGTTCTCTTAATCCATTCAGATAGCTATAACAAAATGGAATAAATTAAGTGGCTAATAAACAATGAGGATTCGCTTTTCACAGTTCTGTGGGTTAGGAATCCAAATTCAAGGTGCTAGCAGATTCTATGTGGGGTAAAGGACGACTTTTCAGCTCACTGATACCAACTTCTTATATTCTCACATAGTGAAAAGAGTAAAGCAGTGCTCTAAGATTTAATAAAAGGGGGGGATCCTAATGCTATTCATGGCCTTGACACGAAGGAAGCCATTTTGGAAGACCTAATATTTGTATGTCTTTATGGGGTATGTCTGTATGTCTTTATTTGTACATCTTTAAGGGGTACATGGTGATAATTTGATACATACATGCAACGTCTAATGATATAAACAAGGAAATAAGCACTTCCATCTTTTTAAGTACTAATCATTTGATACAGCAGGAATTTCTTACTCTTCTAGTTATTTTGAGATATATAAGGCATTGTTGTAGCCAATAGTTAGTTACCCTATTGTGCTAAAGAAAACCAGAAGTGTTTTTTCTAAGCATGTTTTGATACTATTTATCTAACTTCTTTCTGTTGCCCATTTTAGGCTACATAGTAATGATGCATTTTGGGTTGTTTTTAATTATTCCTGACTTCAAGATTGCAGTGGATATATTTGTTCTTAATGCTCTATATTGGTGGAAGTAATCTCTCAAAGACAGATTCTGGGATGAGAATTACTGAATGAATTTATGAATATACTTTTGCTAAATTCTACAAAATTCTATATCAATAAATGCCTAGCAATTAGTATCTCACTAATGGCTTATAAGATCACAGCTTTTGTCCTATGCCATCACTAATTTTCATTATTAACAAGCTTCTTCCAATCTATTAGGTGTGAAATGGAAAACAATCCTTTCAAATTTATATATATATATCTGAAACTTAATAATCAATTGTATTTTATGAAAGATGCTTATATTTTGTTATTTAAATGCCTTTCTATTTACTTATTTATTAATACTTAAATAGTACTAGTTAACTTCTTAAATTGAAATTATATTTCTTTATCTAATTTGTAGAACATATTTGTACATATAATGGACTGTCACTGATATTTTGGTACATACATACGTTGTATAATGGTTAGGTTAAATATGTCTGTCTCTTCAGACATCATTTCTTTATGGAAAAAGTACCAAATCCTTTCTTCTAGCTGTTAGAAATATTCAGTATATCATCATTTTCTATAGTCAGTCTACTGTAAAATAACACATCAGAAGTTCTTTCTCCTTTTTGTTTTGTTTTGTTTTGCGATTGCTAAACAAGCACTGTACTACTTGAACTAAATCCCCAGCCCACAAGTTCTTACTCTTAATGATAACTTAGTACCCACTGATCACCCTTACCCATCTCATCCTGCACTCTCTCCAGTCTCTGGTGACTATTTTGCTTTCAACTTCTACAAGATCAGGATTTTTCTAGGTTCCACAAGTAGTGCTTGTGCTTTTGCATCTTGTTTATTTCACTTTGGAAATGTCCTCCAGTTCCATCTGTGTCATTGAAGGCAACAGCATTTCACTCTTTCACAGTGCTGAACATTATTATAATGTGTCTCTCTACCATATTTTCTTTATCCACTCATCAACTGATGGACAATTAGATAAACGGTGCTGCAGTAAACATTGGTATGTAGGTGGTGCTTTAACACACTGATTTTTATTTCCTTTATAATATAAAACCAGATTGTGATTGGTGGATGATATGATAATTCTATTTTTAATTTGGGGAGAATTTCCACTGTTTCATGTGTTAATGTACATTCTCAATAACAGAGTACAGAAACCTGTGGTAATGTATATTCTCAATAACAGAGTACAGGGGTTCCCTTTTTTCCACTCTGTTGTTATTGTCATTTGTTTGTCTGATAAAAGTTATTCTGCCTAGATGAAATAGCTTATTGTGGTTTTATGCACATTGCCATGTTGATTATCAATATTGGGCATTTTTTTTCATATAGACAGTCCTCATTTAACAAGTGAGTTTTGTTTCTGCATTAGGTCATTAAATGAGAAATTGTATATAGTATGTACATTACGATATTCAGAACAAATAAATGGTCAAAGTCATCAAGTCATACAACTTGATGACTTTGCTTTTATTTTCATAACTCTTACAGTGCAGCACTTGCAGTGTATAACAGAATATAAAACCATAGTATTGCACAGTATAATCAGCAAAAATCACAGTACTGTATAAACAAGATGTAGTGTACAAAAAAAATTGTGACTCTATAAATGTACAGAACTGTACTGAAACAAAAACAAAGACGGGTCTTAAGTCTGAGTAGGGGTTTTAGGTCTGAATGGGGCACCTTGGTCTTGAGTCCAAACAGCCATTAAACAGGTAGGTCATTACAGGGTATGTCTGTATGCCCAATGACCAGAATGACCATTTGTATACGTTCTTTTGATAAATGTCTATTTTAGTCTTTACCCGTTTTAATTGGGTTATTTGAGTTTGCTCTCAAGGTTTTTTTTTTAATTCCTTAATTCCTTCTATACTCTGGATATTAACCCCCTGACAGAAATAATGTTTACAAATATTTTCTCCCACTCTGTAGGCTACTTCATCACTCTAATGGTTATTTCCTTTGTTATGCCAAAGATTTTTATTTGATGAAGTCACATTTGTACATTTTTGCTTCATCTCCTGTGCTTTGGGAGTTTCATCCAAAAACTTGCCCATTCCAATCTTCTAAAGTGTTTTCCCTACATTTTCTTCTAGTGGTTTCATTTTTCCATTGTTTACACTTTTAATCCATTTTGAGCTTATTTTTGTAATTGATGAAAGATAGGACATTAGTTTTTCTATTCAAAATGTATCAGTGTGGTTAATATTACTGAGACAGCCTCCAAATTCTGGTGAATTGATAAAATAGAAATGAATTTATCACTATCATATCATCTTGCTTATTATCCAAGTGAGCTGTAACTCCTATAATGTGTGATCCAAATTGGTAGCTGTCATTTCAGAGTGTGGGGCCTTCTCTATGTCAGGAATGAAATCCTCAGTTTCTTAGCCCCTCTGCATCAAGCAGAGAAAAGGGTGCCGCTCCTGCTTCTCGTAGCTCCGAGACTACTGGAGACGAAGCATGTCCAGTCACATTTCATTACTCGAGGTACTCTCATGAGAGGATGCAAGGGAGCCTGAGAAATACCAATCCCATGTTTTAAAATCGGGGTACAGACTTTAGAAGACATGTAACAGTCTCTACTATAGATAGCACACAGTTTGTTTTATCCTGTTGCTGGTATTTTCACAGTTATGGAGTCTTATTCCACAGGAGATGCTCATTGTACATTCATTGATGATTCTGGCCTTCATTTAGTATTCTTATCTTTATATACGGGATCGTAAATACAGTCCGAGTAGGTGAACGGTTCCAGCTTAGTCACTTAGACACATATACATGTGTTAAATTTTAGTTTAGATTTTTAATGAACATTTTAAAATTTTGTGTTTCCCTTCAAACAAAGTTTGAAATATTAGTGCATGCTTAGTTTTCTTTTTACTTAACACTTTATATTATTTTGTCATGTTACTAAATTTTCTTTAAAATGTATTTTAATGCTTGCTGTGCATGCTATAATAAATGCATCATAACTCATTTCACAACCCCCTAGTACAAATATTTAGATGGATTCACTTTTTTGGAAATTAAAAAGTTTTATGTTGAGCTCTTATGTATATAAATATACGTGTATGCTTCTCAGACTAAGTAGGTAAACAAATGCAAGGTCTTGGTATACATTACTAAATTAACTTTGAAGATATCACTTTAAATTTCAATTTTGTAGTGACATAGCTACATATATATCTCCCTATAGCTAATGATACATATATAGCAAATAAAAAGTGACACATTTGTTTGGTCTTGGTGCACTTTAGTTTTGTGAATGAAATAACTCTTTTCATTTTTTGGCAGTCTTTTACAAACACTATAATATTTTTCAAATGTGGCAAGAAAACAAAATATATATCCAAAATAGAGTAGATGATATAATGTGGTTCTTTTAGAACAATTTCCATTTTTTTTTTTATTTTTATCTGGCATTTTTTAAGTTTGGTAACATGTTAGGCCATTTTTTCCTTATTTTTGTTTCCAGCCTGTTTTTCTTATTGACTTTCAAGATTTCTTTTCATGTAAAAAACAATGGTTTCCCTGTCAAATTTGTGTCAAAGAATTTATTTGTGATTTGCATTTTGTTTTGTTTCTGATATTTTTGACATGAGAATGTTTTACTGTCATATAGTTTAATGTGTCAATCAATTTAACTTTTCCATTGCTTTCTTTGTTAAAAATATGTTTTCTATTTAAAATCAGATAATATCCCCTTACCACATAACATTATATTCTACTTGTCTTATGATATTTTATTTCCCCTTTATATTTAACTTACTGCAGATAGCTCTTATATTTCATTTTAGTTCATTTGGTATAAAGTAACATAATTAAATTTCTTCTTCTAGTTTTTGCTAACATAATCATCTCAGCAGGGAAAAATATTTTCTTTATTTTTAATAGGTGCAAACTTTAAAGGAAATTCTCTGTAGATTAATAAAGTGCATCTACATTTGGTTACTAATTTCAGTTTATTTCTTTCATCAGTGAAGGGAGCTTAATAAGGAAACACAGCACTGGAATCCCTACTTTAATAAAATACATGTTATATTAAAATAGTTAATTTTGAAATGTATTCTTATTTTATCTCCTTTGTAAAAAATGACATTTGGAATTTCTCTTTTTTAAGAAATATGCTTACTACCTTAGGTTATACTGGGTGCTTAGGCTAAATTTTATCTCTGGACCAAATTTATATAGAGAAATCTTAGCCCTCCAATGTAACTGTGTTTGGAGATAGGGATGTAAGGATGTAATTAAAGTTAAATGAGGTCAAAAGAGTAAACCAATGGAATGGGTGAATTTAGAAGTGGAAAAGAGGAAAGGACATCTGTGTGTGTATGTGTGTGTGTGTGTGTGTGTGTGTGTGTGCTTGTGTGGCATTAAAAAATGGCCACATGAGGGGACAGCAAGATGATATACATCTAAAAGTCAGAAGCCAAATCAGGTGGTGCCTTGACCTTGGACTTGGCCTCCAGAGCTATAAAATAAAACTTCCAGTGTTTAAGCTACCGAATCTATGATACTTTGTTCTGGGAGACCCAAATTGATGAATATACTGGGATTATATAATTTTCTTAATTGATATTTTATCATAATAATTTAAAATATTTTATAAATAGTACATGTGTATATTACAAAATAGCCAAAATTTATGTGAATGATATCAATTTTTGGCAAACACACTGTAATTCCAAGTTTTCCTTTCCAATAGACAACAATTTCAAAACTTTAAAATAGTTTTCTTATATTTACATCTGTATTTCTAATAGCATACTTACTAAAATTCTTTTTTATATACTTTCTACTTGTGGTCAGAAATAAACCCACTATAACTCTATCTTTTCTTGTCTGTTTACCTATGTCTAGTCACCTGTAGAGTTTTCTACTCAATGTATTGATTTAATACATTCTATTATTATTAACAAAGCCTGATGCATTGCCTTCCTCTAATGGAAGAAATATTTCTTGATTAATAGCGTACTATCTCATGCATTATGCTTTTCTCTGTAATTATATTATTCAACAAAATCATCACTAAAAATTGTTAGTGATCTTTGTGTTTCTTTTACAAATGAGCAACCAAAGCGATCCTAACAGTGTTATACATAAAACTGGATTTGCTAAATGAGTCGATAATGAACAAATGAGTATTTGGATTTGGAGGTACTACCGGTAAAATTATATTTTAAGGCTTAATGTAGTCATATAATAAAAATAGGAAAGCCTCCTCGATTAGCCTACACAGACTTCTGGAAAGCAAATGATTCCTCCACTACTGCCTCCTCATGAATGAACCTCACTATCTAAATACAGGCTTGGTCATATCTTCTGACCTCAATGTACCTTCCAAACATTCACTGCTCTTCCAATCTCTGATTAAAAAAACAAAGAAAAGTGAAAATCCTGCTGTTCTCTGGATGGTGTGTACCATCTGCATATGCTGTTTTCTTTGTCCACATCTGTGAAATCACTGACTCTCATTTTGCTTCCCTTTATCTTGAATAAAAGCCATCTCCTCTACTCTAGGTTTTGCAAACTTCTGAGTGATTCAGTGTCTATGTAGATGGTACTCTCATTGCCCTGGTTTCTCGGTTTGTAACCAGAGGTGGGATTTCTGGAAGATGAACGAGTCACGAGAACACTGTCCCCATCGTGGGCCAGTCCATTGACTTCAAAGCTCCATGTGCTGTTAGAATGCGGGAACAGCTGGAGACGCTGGCCATCCCCACTTCCTGGCTGCCACAGCTAAACAGTTTTCCTTTACTAGTCCCTCCTTCCATGCCATTTCTGCTCTGAGCCACCCAACCATGGACTGAAACTCTGAGCCAAAATAAACCTTTCCTTCTTAAATTGTAGGTGTCAGGCATTTTGTCCCAATGACAAAAAAGCACTAATACATCCTTTTTGTTCTGCACTGATGCTATCGCAACAGGTTTGTACTACCTTTATATTGACATAACTGAGACTAAAACGCTACATGATTTTCCTTATCTCCGACTTTTCATTTTCATACAATTTTGTAAACTATCACGTCAAACATATTTGCAGATATCCCTAGTTCTATCATGTATTTGAAACATGAGATTAATTAGGAAATTTATGCAGATATCTGGAAGCAATTAAAAATAATATTTTGAAAAATTTAGTACTTTATGAATAAATGCTATGAGTGACACTACTTTATCAAAAAAATAAAGATTCAGAAGAAGTTCATTTTCATTTCTCTGTACTACTATGCTCTGTGTTCAACTCTCAATCTCATCAGCATGTTAATTGCCACTCTCTTCCCCAGTTTATCAGTGCAACTTGTCAGGGCTAAATTTTACTACAATTAAAAGTTCCAAATTAAAGATATTTTCTTGACTCTCAAAAAATGCTTATGGGTATGCTGTCACTGATCACTGTCGTCTCCTCTTACATTAATGATAATGTCTCTTATAACTTGCTGGTTTTCTGTTTTTATTCTTCTTCCTCAGGATAGTAAAATTCCTGAAGGCAAAATCTTTGCCCAACTGTGTTTATTTGTTGACTTTTCAGGTCATAAAATAACATCTAACACAGAGAAGCCATGAAATAAATAAAAACACCATGTGCTTTGCTTGCCACATTCAACAATTTTTTTTTGGCTTGTTTCTAGACACCTAAAAATCCAAGTTCTCCCATTTGTATCTGGCTCGAATTATATGAAAAGCTCATGGGTCTTTTGAGTTTAAAATGTTTAATTCAATATGGTTCAGTATTGCAATCATACAAAATATTTTAAATTCACTTACACTGATTGTTTTGTGTCAAATGACCACAAAATTTAAACAATTTAAACATGTTTCACTTAATCAAATTCAGCTCCTGAAAGTAATCTCACATTCTTTCAGTTATCAAGCTTGTTTATTCTTATTTAAAGCCATAAATCTAAATTACACTATCTCGTATTTGGAGTATTAGGTTTCATTTTTAACTTAATTGGTGAAAATGTATTTGTCTTTTTAATGTACCTTGGGTTTTTTCATTGAAATAAAGTGTCTTAATTCGAGCAATAGCAAATGTTTGTTTCTAACACTGCCTAAGGTATTAAAACTTTAGAATAGCAAATGTTTATTTTTGGTGAGATGATTACTTTAGAAACATAAACAATAAAATGTAAAATAATAATGCACTCAAATGAATATAATTAATAGTGTTCATGGGGGCAAAATAAAGCACTAAGCTTTATGTAAAAACAAAATGCAATTAGTGTAAATTGGATAAAAATGAACTTGTTGCTTATACCAGACATAGAAGTTCAAGGCAGCCTTAAAATAATGAAAGAATTACTTAACAAGGTGCTAGGATTTGAATGTGACTCCCAAACTTCATGTGTTGGCAAGTTCATCTCCATCCGATAGTGTTAGGAGATTAGACACGATGGAAGGATCTAGGTGAAGAGGCAAAGCCCATGGATGGATGAATTCTACTCTCAGAAGGCCCCAAGAAGCAGGTCGCCCCCTTCTGTACTCTGCCATGTGAGGATGCAGTGTTTCTTCTCTCTAGATGATTCAGCAACAAGGTGCCATATTGGAACCAGAGAAAAGAAACCTGATGGCCCCTTGACTTTGGATTTCCCAGTGCCCAGAGCTCTGAGCAGTAAACTTATTTTCTTTAAAAATGGCCATATCTCTTCTTATAGAAGCAAAAAATGAACTAAAACACAATGTAAAGAATATTGTCATATAAAAAATATTGGCCAAAGGCCCCCAATCTGTGAATTAATATAAGTTGTTTATATAATTCTTTTAAATGAGGTTCTCTAGGGATACACATTGAGATGAAAGTTTGGGCCCAAAGAGTTTGTAAGGGAAGTGCTCCCAGTAGAAATCAGAAAAAGTGTTGGAAAAGTAAGGCCTGGTTTGTGGTGAGGGTCTCAGGTACAAAATATAAGTAGACATAACAAAACTCAGTTTATCAAGATAAATTATTTAATACCATATTATATACAAATCAAAATTAATGGAAAAAGTCATAAGGAAAAGAATGTCAATTTTTTCAAAGGAAGAAAGCTGCTATGCTGCGCTTCCTTTTTTTTTTTTCTAATACTGTTATTATACAACAGGACCAGCCATTTTCAATTAGCTTGGGGTTTCTCACCCACCAAACAGGTTTATGACACTGAAAATCACAGGCAAATAGAAGGATCAAAACAAAACTTCATATATTCCATCTTATTGTAATGTTTATATTGACTTCTTCCACTTGGTTTCAAATATAAGAGAGCATTTTGATAATAATATGTTTGGGTGAAAAGTTTTCCTTTCACTTCAGGCGCAGTATGACTTAGCACGGTAGAACAAGGTAAAGACGCTAAACAAGTATGTAATTTGTGACAACATCTCAGATCCAGCCTAATCTATTGAGAAACACTAGAACATCTTGAGACAAAGCGGTGGGCTTCATACCCACACCAGAAAAGCACTGGCGAAGAGCACAGTCCAGCAGACAGTGAGACAAATCTCCCAGGTACTCCAGGCTTTCCACATAGATGCCTGAAGATGATTCAAGGAGGTTGCAGCTGCAAGTTTTAAGAGTGAAACCCACACACACTGCAGAGAAAACCATCACACCCAAGCAACAATTAAAGTTGTCTAGATGTTCCCTGAATGTGTTCTGTGATTTTCAGCAAGTAACTTAACTTCCTTGACATTAAGTTTTATCTTAATCATCTAACAAATGTAAGATAAATAGTGACATAATGTAGTAAATTAACTCATCGTCATATTTATCTATTTAACAAAATCCATTAAAGAGAGCACAGGCATAGGAGCCAGCAAGTGAGTTCAAATGTGTTCTCAGTAAATAAGCGTTCTGAATGGCACACACTGAAACTCACACACTTATTATGGTACAGAATGCACTTGTGAGGTTTTAAAGCTCTTGCATGATTAGAGCAAACAAATAATGCCGGGGGGTGGGGGGGGCGACTATTCCAATAGACCTGCATGCGAACAGATAGCTTGAAGAGGAGACAGAAATGAGAAGTGATCATTTTCCAGAAAATTGCAAATTAGAAAACATAGAAAAACATATAAATGACCTCAACTCTCAAATCAGTTTTTATATGTATGCATATCTACACTCCCATGGTCATTGCAATTTTCACAATAGCCAAAATGTGGAAGCAACCAAAGTCTTCATTGACATGTGAATAAATAAAAATGACATGGAATAAATACATAAGGAGCACTCTTCAGTCATTTTGGACAACATGGGTGAATCTGAAGGGTGCTATTTTAAATGAAATAAATCAGGCGCAGAAAAATAATTTTTCAATGGTTTCATTTAAATGTGGAATTTAAAACCTTCAAACTCATACAACTAGAGAGTAGAATGGGGGTTACCAGTGGCTCATAGGGGGATAAGGGTGATGCCCGGAGGAAGAGGAGATGTTGCCAATGGCTCAAGTTTCAGCTAGCCAGGAAGAAGACGTTCCAGTGACATGCTGCACAGCCCAATGAATACAGTTAATAACAATAATATATTTCAAAATTGTGAAAAGAAAGCTTTGTAAGTGTCTTGGCCAGAAAGATCCAAGAAGTATGTGAAGTGATACTATGGAAATTAGCTTGATTTGATCATTCCACAATGTTATGTGTATCAAAATATTATATTCTATGTTACAAACACACACAATTAATATTTGTCAACTAAAAATTTAAAAAGCGCCTTCACAATAGTGTGTGCCTATAGTCCCAGCATTCTGGGAAGCAGAGGAAGGAGGATGGTAAGTTTGAGCCCTGCTTGCCTGGGCAACTTAGTGATTTAAGGAGACTCTGTCTCCAAATAAAAAGGACCAGGGATGTAGCTCAATGTAAAAGACCCAGGTTCAATCCCCATCACCACAAAAAAATAATATAAATGTTTGAAAAGCGACTTTAGTGAATAAGCCATGAGATATTGGAAGGGTGTACTTCTTCTGCTTTCAAACACTTTCAGAGCAGTGATTTCCTATCATATTAAAAATGCTTTATGAACTTTATAAGAAATTATTCAAAACGACATAGAAAAGAAAGAAAACAGAGGAGCTATCCAGTCAGAGCCACAGAATTGGGATGGCCAGGAAATGTGGGATTTGCAGCGTCAGAACTGCTGGGTTCTTCCCTCCCGTCCAGAGTAGGGACTCCTGGCACAGTGATCTCAGACCGCCCGGTGACCTCTGTCGCCCGCAAAACTCCCGGCCTACCTTGGAGGCACTCGCGGCGGCGGCCCCTTTGCGGCGGGGGCAGCAGAAGTGGCAAGCTGCGGTTGCTGCAGTCGAGGAATCATCGAGAACCATGAAAGAGGCATTAGACGGATGCTGGAGGTGCTGCCAGAGAGCGAGGAAACCCGTTGACACCTACAAAACCAAACTCTGCTACTGTGAGAAGACCTGGTACCTACTTCAGGCCGCTAAGGAATATCTAACTGAAAGGTAAGTTAAAATATAACTTAGTCATGAATTTAATCAGCAAAATTCCTCTTCGAATACAGGGCCTTTTTTGTTTTCCTATTTTGGCCTGGTAGGCTTTTTGAAGCCGTTTCTAGTTTGAAAAATAAACAACAGAAATAAATTCTGGTTTGCAGATAAAAAATATGAATTCTTTAGAGAGAACTATAGAATCTGGGGAATTCATAATTACTGGAAAACTACCCAGTAAAATCGGAAGATTCACATTACAGGAAGAACTTTACGAAATCACATGCTTCCACCTTCTAGTCATTTTTTTTTTCAGTCTTTGTGACACCTCGCTCAAGATTCAAAATATCTAAAATGACAAATGAACAAACAGACTGAATGAATGAACACAATGAACGAATAGGTCAGGATGGTCAGAAACATTTGCAAACAGCTCTGCAAAAACCAGACAATAAGGATGAAGTTATAACTAGAAAAGACATCAAAACGTAATACCAAAACAGAGCTAATATTATAACACAAATTTGAAAAACAAGAAAAATAATAAAAAGAAAAAATTATTTAAAATAAGTATCTCAAAAGCTGTTCAGTGGACGTTTATCAGACAGAAACCACATGCAGTCCATAGCAGAGGGATTACGTGCCTACCGACAGCATTGTGTGGAACTCAGGACAAAACAAGACCGGAAATAGGCACAGCAGAAGCCCTAAGCTGTTTATGAGAGTTGAGCTACTATGGGAATTCAATTTTTTGACCACTGAAGATGAACAACTATACAGAAATTTATAGCAATGCCTTCTGTTTGAATCAACAAAATTATTTTAAATACAGAAATTATGTGTTGCATTTGGGACAAATTTCTTTTTTTTTTTTTTGTTTGGTTTTTTGCAAGAATTTCTGTTCATAATGATTATTTTGAATGCTATTTGTTATTTTGAATGATAGTTAAATCAATATATTTTCAGATATTTGGGAAATCGTGTGATTCACGAAGAAAGATTTCTACAGAGTTATGACCTAAAAAGTAAATCACTGAATTATTGTACATTATTGGCACCCTATATATATATGTGTGTGTGTGTGTGTGTGTGTGTGTGTGTGTGTGTGTGTATATATGTTGTTACGTCCAAATTGCATACATGACCTATAAAATATTAGGGACTGATAGAGTTCTTCGACTATGCAACATTTAAATTCAATATTTATAATTCAGTGAATTTTAGTAGTCAATATTCATTAATTTTTAATAAATCAATACATTAATATTTTTATAATTGATGTAAATTAAAAAAGCTTTTGAATGTGTACCACTATTAAGTTAAAAGCTGGTTACTCTACAAACAAAAGAGCAAATAAAAGCTTCCAACAGCATTAAACTTTTAGCTGTGCTGAGTATATGAAAACTGTCAATTTTAAGATTCTGCTTCATGCAAGTTATCTAAGTAGAACCAAATAACTGATTCAAATCTGTTTGAGCAGTTGCTTAACTTACTTAACAATTTAACTGCATGCTGTTCCCTTGCCCCTTTCTGTCCTATACCAACCCAGGGTGCTGCCTGCGCCAGCTGATCAGTATGTAAGCATGCCCCAGATCCAATTTTATAATTTGTCTTGAGAAGGGCTGGGGATTTAGCTCAGTGGTTAAAGTGCTTGCCTTGCAAGCACAAGGACCCAAGTTCAATCCCCAGCACCAAAAAAAAAAAAAAAAAAAAGAGAGAGAGAAAATAAGTTTTTTTTTTTTTATATCTACAGCATAGTTCATTATAACAACGGGTATGTTTTTCTTAGATTTAAAATTGTTACATTTATTTTACCATTCAGTAAGTGGCCCATAGCATGTGGAAGCTTTCCTGTGAGGCCCAGGAGGGCTGGGAAGCCTTGCATCTTTCCTGGTAAACTGACCCATGTGAAACTCGGCATTTTTTTTTATTAAAAGAAACATATTAGAAACACAGAAGTCTTGCTCCTTTTGTTTTGTTTCATTCACCTATTCATGAACTGAAAAATCCAGTTACTACACTTAGAGAGAAAACCCTTCAGCATCATCAGGATTCGACTAGCACAAAAATCTTAATCTGCCAGAAAATAGTGACTCAGGCAGAATGTCCGCTCCAGTATTTTGCAGAATAAAAAGCCGCATCTCACCGTGCTGTAAACAGGAAGGCTTCGGACATGATTTCCACAATACTACAAAGCTTACTTACTCTATTTTCCTGAGTAGTTTATGCTTACACGTTTTCTCTTCTCAAATATTATTGAGAGAAAAATACGCATTTTGTTCCTTTGACCGAAACGCTCCATATTTTTTCTGTCACCCTGAACATAATATATCTTATCCATGACAGATCAGACATATGTCAGACTAAAGGAGAAGCTAGCTGCTTGCCTCTGTACAGAGCAGCAACTGAAGAGAACCAACCAACATGAATTCTGTCAATACTAAACTAAATTTAGAAATAAATGTAGCCACATCGGCTGCTCTTATTTCACTTGACTGGGGTGTTTAAAAAAATAAGAAAAATGTACTTTTAATGTGTACTCGTGTATATTATCAGATATAAAAACATTTTGCCTTCATTTACAAGATAATCTCACTTATCCACTACAAATTTAGATATTTCTTGCTAATTTCATTATAAATCTAGTTTTTCATTCATTCATTTACTCAGTAATTTATCAAGTGTCTAATATTGTAGAGCACCAGAGTAGTACGTGCAGTTTGGGAGAAGAAAGGCATTTCACCTATTAGGAGCTCAAAACTCAAGACAAAGTCTGACCAGGTACAAATGACAACACGTTAAGATAAATGTTCCAACAGCATTGTGTACACATTATTACAGGAACATAGAAGAAGCTCACTTTGCTCACCAAGAACAATGAGAAATAAGTCTATAAAAAGAAAACACCTGAACTTTGGTTTGAAGCCTATTCTGGAGATTTCTAGGCAAAGTAGGAGCAGAAGTCAGGAAATAAGCACCAGGGAAGAAAGGGAGCAGCACTATCTGGTAGCAGTGCACTGATTTCTCTATGTATTTTGAGGAAAGTATAAATACCCAGGTAAATTTTCAGTAGCAGAGTAAACTGAACAGAATTCTATTTCAGAAAGGTCTCTCTCATTGGAGGGTGGGTTAGATTGCAATAAAGGTGTGAAGTGTTGCAATCCTGTGCAAAGCTATGACCATAGATTCAAAGGAAGATGCTGATTTTTGAAAGAGAGTAAGAAAGCATAAGCAAAGGGGGTGAGTGAAAGAGAAAACTATGGCATAGCACTCAGGTTTCTGGTTGTGTCTCTGCCTAGGAAATTATGATCCAACATTTTAGGCTTCAGTTGAAAAATAATTTGGAAAAGAAGTTAAAAGGTACAAGTTGAAATACTTGAAATGCTATTGCTACCACAATACATAATTCTTAGAAACTGTTTTATTAGACTGCCCAAAAACGAACTGGTTTTTTGTTCAAAGATGCAGTCTGGTCATCAGTAAAGTCAGGTGGACATTTAGTCAATATTAGTAAGTCAGGGTTGACTATTATTTAATAATCTGAGAATTAGTGATGCATCTATTAAACAGTGTGAAGACCCCAAAAGGTCCTCCTCATCCTCCATAAATGAATTATGAATAAAGCAAAACCAAAAGCTGTTTGAGAGATAACAAGAATTAAAGAATTTGCAGCAGATGGTACCAGCTGTGCACATTTAATTCCAGCTCAAACAATCTGCCAAACAGTTAGAAATGCTTTTGCATGTGAAATTGGAGTGTCTCAGAGCCAAAGAAGGAACGAGAGTGGTCTTTCTGGCACTGGTTATCAGACCTTTTATTATAATTAATGTTAGTGCACACAAACCTTTCACTGCTGTCTTGCTCTAGCATTCTCTCCCCCTCTCCATTTTCTCTCTACCTTATATAAGCACACATATACTACACATGTATGCACATGAACACCAATGTTTGTACAAATTGCAAAATAAATTTCAAGAATGAATTTGTTAAAGCACACGATAATAGCCATGCAGCTAATACACACTAAGTATAAAGAATAAAAATAATTCACTGTGTATATTTTAAAGATAAATATCTTAAAAGAGTCTAAGATATTTCAATCTATGAAGACATGGACTATAAATAACAAAGCAAGAGCAAAGAAAAGTCATTTGAGTAAGACAATCTATAGACATGCAAAAAGCTCTATTCTTAAAATCCACTGGAATAGATAAATGAAACAAAACTAGGAAAGTTAGACCTGAACTCAGAGTTCCGAATTCTGAACTCAGACCTGTAATATGGACTCAGATTGGGCTGGTAAAAGTAAGAAAAAGTACTGAAGGGTAAGTAAGGGAGCAATTGCCACAAAGACTACAATAAAGAAATGGAGTCACAGAACGGGGGGACATCTTTGAAGGTTCTTAACTATGGGATTCGAGACAAGAAAAAAAAAATCCTAAAAAGGGTGAAAACCAAAAAAATTGGTGAAAATCCCTGAAAGCCCCTGAAATTTGTTGGTTAAGAGCCATGATGAAATGATTACATCCATGTATTATAAAATGGAGCTTGAACATTAAGTCTGAAGACAAGCAATGTAGCAGAGCACACCATGCAGTAGTATGTATGCATAAGACTGTTACTATCTGGACCAAAAAGAGATAAAAGGTATAATCATATTACACATTAAATGTTGGCATTTTAAAAATTTATTACAGTAAAGATATATTGTCATTAATTCCTGGCAAGATATTCTCTCTTCCTTCAAACAAACTTATCTTCTCATTCTTTCTATCATCTGAAGTGGGTCTAGAAGTCCTTTTCCTGGTCTTTACAGAGTGTGATCAAAAATGAGGTGAATACTGCAGCCGCTTGTCATCCAGCACAAAGGCAAGCTCACAAAACATCACAGTGCGTCCCTATCCACATTATTCAGTGGATCTGGCACTGTGTGGCTTCCAGCTTTTTTCCCAAGTCAGGATGACCATGAAAGTCCAATGTTTTGGTGGATTCAGCACACTGAGATAGCCATGACAGTGCAATTAAAGATGTTCACGAATGAGGGATTCCTGAACAGTTTCAGAAAGTGGCAAGAACAATGGGATAAGTGTGTTCAAATTGGGGGAAGGATTTTGAGGGGAATGAATGTCAATGTGTCTTTTACTGTAATTTTTTTTAAATTAAAAAATTAACTGTATTTTCTCATCACATCTCCTAGAAAGAGACATAGTAGGGTCCAATACAAAGGAAAGGAGACTGTTGGAAATATAAAAAGAAATGGGAAAAAATAAACTTTTGGCTCTGAGGAATTAGGAAGACAAAGGCAGTGATTGCTGAGCTTGATCAACAGCAAATGTTGTTTAAGATGCTGGTAAGGAACAAAATACACACGGTTGAGGATCAAGCTTGGTAGTGCTAGATCAGACACAGAGGTTTATGTAAAATTAACGTAGATGAAAGGTTGGTCATAGGAATACCCAAGTAATTACAAATATACTAATTAAAACTTTGGAGGTCAAAGATAGTTTCTATGAAGGATGCTGTCATCGGAGTAGAAATAAGAAAAAAAAAAGATATCACAGGGAATACAAAAGAGAGCGCAGCATGAGGGATCACACTGTAATGCAGTAACGATGTTCCCAAGGCCTGCGGCTTTGCCGGTCCAGGTCCTGTGTTGTCTCTCATGGCTACCAGGACCGATGACCAGACGTGAGTTATTTCTGGAGGCGCTGAGAGTGAACCCATGCCCTGTCTCTTCTTTAGCTTCTGGTGATTGGCAAATGTCTTTGCAGTCTTTGGCTTATAGTCTCATCCTTTCCTTTCCTTTCTGCTTCTTTTTTCACCCTGACTTTTCTTCTGTGTTTCAAGTCTTTCTCTCTCTCTCTCTGCCCTTCTTTTATAAGGACATCTTCCACTGGATTTAAATTCAGAATTATGGAATCTGAGCATCCTTAATGTGGTTACATCGACTAAGACTGCTTTATTTTCCTTTCATTTTATTTTTAATCAACAAACTATAATGGCATACATTTATGAAGTATAATGTGATGCTTTGATACATGTATAAATGGTGGAATGAACAAACCATGTAAATTAACATCCCATCACATCTCATACTTGTCACTTTCTAAAAACAAGATCACATTCGTAGATTTCAGGGCTGAGGGGTTTGGAAGGCTACACTTCAACTCACTAAAAGCACTACCCGAAAGGTGTGGAGTAGTAAGATTATAAGACAACTTTGCATGCACTCACATCACGGGAGAGAGTAAACAAAAGTTATCTGACATTGGCAGTTATTTCAAATTTAGAGATAATAATGAAAGCTTTAAGAAAGTATTTATATAGAACATGTCTATTGTCATAGTCTTGTTAAAAAGTGGCCATTTTTTTAATCCTAAAAGCATTTTCACTTCAAAAATACTAGTGCATGCTGACCCAGACCCAGAGAAATCTTTTATTATTCTTCCTTTGTAAGACTTTGTGATCACCTCATCACACTC
>PVJO010019147.1:0-35012 GCA_004026905.1 Hystrix cristata | reverse complement strand
GTTCATGTTTTTAAGAAAACAAAAATCACTATCACATCCATGCTTCTCCAGAGACCCTGATGATCATATAAAACATTGATCATTTTGACGTCGAAAGACTTGCTAATCATTGGAACAGAACAGGTGTTGGGGTGACTGTACACAGAACGCGCAAGCAACAGCAGAGCTGAGATGTGGCGATGGTGTCTGATGGCTAGAAGAATCTTTTGACCACAGTTTGAAGTGGCTCATATGTTTTGTTTCATTGCTGGTAATTTTCAAAGGCCTTTTACTAACAGTCTGTATTGAGTGCATTTGTTTCTTTCCTTTTTGTTATTATTGTTTTAAATTGTTTCTGCAATTTTGTGTGTTTTGTCCCAGCAATTAAATCAAGGAAAGTGAGCAAATTTAAATTTGTGCCGAAGTTGCTTCCTTGATCAGTACAATTTTCTGGATTTTAAACAAAAATGTAGCGAGATAAATGAGTGCGTCTCAGGTCCCGTTGTTAAGGAAAACCGTTCACTGATGTTTATAAACTTTCAGGCTAAAAGCTCTGAGACTCGGGGTCTGGGCAGAAAGTTCACCAAATCCTCCCAAAGTTGAAATTAGTTGCTTGGGTGGTTTGGAACTATGAAATGAGAAGCATAACAGCATGTAGGAGTCCCCACCGTTAGAACAACAGACATGTCTTGTGTGCCCTGGTCCTCAACTCCCACGTCCCAGGGGTCCCCACAACCCTTCTGGTACTGCTAGGTGGCTGCGTAAACCTCATCTGGACATCACAGAAAAGCTGCAAGAAGGTCTTCCCTTTAAATATATGAAAAAGGGATGAGAAAACAGAACGAAAACTAAAACTACAAAAGTTTGACTTTCAACTATGAAAATAAGTAAGTTTCCATTTATTAAGAGCTGGTGTCAATGCAGATCAAAACACACACCCTTCCAAGAAAGGAGCAGGTGTTCGCCTGCCCTCTTTTGTTTTCTTTTTTGGTTTTACTAAAATACATGTATACATTGTTAACCATTTAAAAATTGTGTTTATAATCCATTTCCCTTAATTACAATTAATTGTGGTGGTGACCATCATTCTCCTCAAAGAAAAAGAGAGAAAGAAGAGAAATATGCATTAAGGAGTCTGGCCACTTACTCATTTTGATTTTGCATTGTTTAGATATAGGGAAGATATCTGACAATGAAAAAAAAAAGAAAAAAATATATTTTCTTTTCTAATAAACAAAATAATTTCAAATGCTAGAGGCTATACATGACTATTTTAGTATGTTCATTTATAAATGAAATCATGTTCTTTCCCAAAATACATGGAAGCAATATTCAAGGCAGACAAAGAGAAAGATCTGTCTACATTATTTTCTTGCAACTCTTGCTTATCCTAATGTTTCCACCAGTGATTCAGCATCTAAGAGGAAGAAAAGTCACATCACCATTTATGAAGTTTGTCAGGCTTTAAAAAAATAGTTCTGGTCTCCTGGGAGTCAACATTCATCTTCAACTTCTCTGATTGGAGGAATCAAGCTGCTTGTGGATTTATATTGGTTGATCTGGTTAGCCATGTGGGTACTCATGGGCTTGATTTGAATGTTTCTGGGATAGGCATTATCCGGTTCATCTGTAAACCATTTCTTTTCTGCTAAAGGGCAAAATGGATAGAGAACAAGAAGGAGAAATGAGAAGCTGAATTAGTCCTAGGGTAAAGATTTTGGAAAGCTCATTGAAAATTGCAAACAGGTAATCGATAGAAGCTGACAGTGAGTAACTGCTAAGAGAAACAGTGCCCTGTAGGGAGGACCCGCAGATCTGAAACGTACCTCTACTTCCTGCAGCAAGTGATGAACAAAACGTGCCATTTGGACTGGCAGGCACCACGGGTGGACCTCAGAGAGCAAGGAAGGATTAGAAGATGAACTCTGGCAATGTTCTCTGGAGTTACGTTAGTGGCCTGAAAAGCTTTGGAGGGGAGGTGGGGAGGAGATGCTTCGTGTATCAGCTATTGGGCACAGACATGCTTTTTACGGAAGGATTTGTGCAGCCATTGGTTGGAGTGAAGGGGCCTCATCCCTGCTGCAGAGTGAGTGGTCTAGAAGCTCCTGCAGGATCTCCTCTTCTCAGCCTTTACTCAAGCTTGCTTATCACAAGCAGACTTTGAAGGCAGTTGCCAACTCTACCATTTCTGTTTCTTTTGCAGCCAGTTTTGGGGGTCTTCAAGGAAACCCACAGAATTGGCTGGCCAGTGAATGCAAGTTAGAATAATGGTCAATGTCTTAAAGAGGATTTTGAGATGGCTTTAATGTCAAGAAAGGGAACTCTGTTTTGGTATAAAGCTATGAAAAGAGTTCCACATAGTAATAACTTAACTGACTATACTAACCCAAGCTGTCGACACAGGAGCTTAATGAAGTCTTGGTGTTGTTATTTCTACCCTACATATAGAAAGGGCTAAGAGAGATGCTGAGCCGGGGCCTTCTGGGGTTGGAGTGAGAGTGAAAATGGTCTCACATCTCTTAGCCAGGTAGTGCTGTTCTACAAGGATCAATCCTTGTAAAAGCCTCTTTCTAGGATGAAAATATTCTGAGAAATTGGCCACATGTATAGATAAGAAGGGACTGGACAAATAAAACATTCTAACTTGGGAATCACCCACTTCATTCTAGTGGTTTAGGGCAACAAAGGAACAAGGGGGAAAGCTTTAAAACACACTGCTGTAGAGACAATGGCCTCTATAGTTTCCTAGTTTCTGTCTACTACGACAGTTGTCCTAAGTACCTCGTCAGTGGTCCTGGACTGACATGTTAATGAAAACTGCTCACCTGGCTTGGATGCGTGTGTGTGGGGGGTGTAGTGGTTTGTAAATTAAGCACCGATGGTCGTCTTATCATCATTCTGCTTATGTCTCCTTGCTCCACATTTCCCGTGCCCTGAGCCCTCACAGACCCCATGGACCATCTCTGGGGTGAAAGGCTCACTACCCTTTGTTAGACAGCTCGGTTTACCCCTCAGGAGACTTGCTACCTCTGGCATCGTTCTCCCCACGCCCCCTCCTGCTATGGCTCTCACCTATTATAATTAAGTTCACTTTGATTTGAACAGATTGGACGATAGGAATTCATAATGCTACATCCTCACAGAGAAGCTAACTGATTAAGTGCTTTAAATTATTCCCCCTGACAGAATGATAAAGTTACAATCTGTTCTGAGATGATCTACAGCTTGCCAGACTCCTACAGCTTCTTTCTACATTCATTTATCTTTTTGTCAAGCAGAGTTTTTTTTTTTCCCTAAGCTTCAATTCCATAGATCTTTTAAAGTCATCAGCACATCTGAATTATTAATGAGGCTTTAGAGGCAAGACTCCTGATGGGCCGGTTGAAAAAGGTTGTATAGAAATCCTGGGCTGTGTACACATCAAAATAATTTCAGCTCCATTTAAAAAACCATTTAGTTCAAGTGTGACATAGATGAACCATTATGCATTTGTGGAAACCAATTTTTTGTGATCTACGATTAAACTAACCTTTCAGAGAAGAGTAAAGTGTGATGGTTATCATGTTTTAAAAGCATTGCCAGGCCTCTGAAACAATTTCAAACTACGACTTTTTCAAACTGTTTGTGTATAAAGATGATATTTGGTGTCGAGCCTGGTGTTTGGGCTTTTTTTGGCCTGAGCTGCCCTTGATTTTGACCACACTGTTATGTACAATGATTCTGCAAAGGGATTTAGTGCAATGTTGGACATGCCAGGTTGCTAGAGAGAACTCTGCTGACAGACACGCGAGAGTCTTTTGGGTGAAAGACCTAAGACAGCTGCAATTTGCTGAAATTTTTACAACTGCTGCAGAGAATAATTGTTCAGAATTTAGTCTTTACAGTTCAATTCAAAGTTGGCATTTTGACCTTTCACCACAGAGAGAATATCAATTTCCTTCTGCTGTCTCTAAGAAAGAGAGCATGATTTCTCATTTAAGCTTCTCCCTTTCCCTCTAAATTTCTAGCTGGAAAAATAAAATCTAAGCAGAATAGCCCTTGTATTTTGGCCATGCCGCTTCAGCACAAAGGCGGGGTTGTACAAAAGTACCTCCCAGTCAAGGGGTGAGGTTCATTATGCCTAGGAAAGAGCTATCTCATTCAGGCAGCTGCTGACCTAGAAACATGTGCTATTGGAGACTTGGTGCGGGATAATGTTTCAGATATTGAAGTATATGAATGCTCTGGACATTTTACTAAAATGGCTGGTGGCAAAGGCATTTTATGAAGAGATGCTCCCAAAGAACCTCAGAGAAACACGCATTGTGATGGTCACCAGCCACGGGGCTTCAACAGAGAGTGCTACAAGTATGAGAATGACAATCGACTTATTGAATCTTGCCTTCCAAGAAGAAACTGTGCCAATGTGTAGCTACAAAACTGGCCACCAAGGGAGAAGACTCAGAAAAGGAATTCAACTAAGTTCTGAAGTGATCAAGAATAAATCCAAATTCCTGCGTTTATCTCCATTCTCCTGAAAGATTTCTGAGCACTTTCTTGTCATCCTAAGATGAGAAAGGTGATTGATCCGGCTGTGAAGACCTCTTCACTGCCTGAGGAAAATAGCCCCATACGTCCCTAAGCTTCCTGATGAGGTCAAGCATAACGTCAGCCCCCCGAGCACCTGTGTGGCCAGCCATGAGGCAGGCCTTGTGTCACACGGCAGTTAGTGGAGTTAGGGAGCTGTAGCTCCCAGTCAGTGGTAAGTGGGCCAGCACAGCAAAATGAAATTTGGAAAATAACTGGTGGTGGAATGACTGTCGCTGCCATTAGGAGATGCCACCTCTCCAGACCAGCCATGCCACAAGCTGTCCACCATGGATGCACCGTGAGCCCTGAGGAGCAAGTCAAGAGAGTGGCACTAGGCAGTAGGTTATTGTCAAATGGACTTGGCTCTCTTAGGTAGCAGCTGCCCAGCCCTGAGCAAGTTACTATATAATTTATCTTAGCGTCATTCTCTGCTGTAGAACAGAGCTGAGGATACGACTTCCTAATATTGTTATTTAGATCAATAAAGCCAGTGACAAAGGAGCACTGACCAGAGGTCCAGCTGCATGCTAAGCAAATGCGAGTCATTACAGTTATTAACATTATTAACTTTGTGACATTATACTATAGCGACTAACTGCCTGGACCTTATTGTCCCTCAGATTCTACATGTGTCAAATGAAGATTCTGGCAGCATCCACACGTGGGATGAGCATGATGTCGTGTTAATACATGCAGGTGCAGAGGCAAGTGTCCATGGTGATCGCTAAGGTGTCAGCTTTTGCTCTAAGGGTCTTGTTGGCACAGGTCTTGTTGGTACTGAAGTAGGATGTCAGCACGGGTGTACCTTTTGGGTGTGATTACAAAATGAAGCCTTTCAACAGAGAAGCTGGTGGTAGAGAACTGGGGTGTATGAATTGGGGTGCTGGCCCGAACAGTGTGGACTGTTGAGTAGAATGACACAGGAGAGTTTCGAGGGTGGTCTTCATCTGGAAGGGGAAAGAGGAGCAACCTGGTGTTATGCTGGGCAGTTCATGGCTGCAACCCTCCCAGAATGCATCTCTGTCTCTGACACATTGGCTTTCCCTGGAGAGGCTTCCTACCCCACCAGAAAAGCCACCTGTGCTTCCAATGCCAGTGCCGCCCCCGGGATCCCAGGGCTCAGAGTGAGGGCCAGGCCTTCCTCCAGCCACGTGGCTGCAGGTCAGTGGGGATCCCAGAGGAGAGAGCTATCACAAGGTCAGGCTGAGCAATTGGGGCGCCACAAGAAGAGAAACAGGCTGCGGCATGAACACTGAGCATCTTTGCTGGCTCTGCGGGTTGTCAGTGCGCTGGGATTTAGCCTTTTCCCATAACAGCTCCCCAGAGAAGACTGCAGAAAGGGGGACAGAATGACACAGCAAAGGCATTTGGAATAATTGGCCCTCTTCTCACTGTGCCACAAGCTGAGGTTTAGAGAGCAAAGGCATGAAAGGAAAAGATTCCAGCTGGATAGAGATAACAGCTGAGAACAGTCAGGGCTAACAAGGTGCTCCAGCCTTCAAGGGCAATGCCGAGCAGGGGCACAGCTCACATTTCTGCGAGGCAGACTGGCTGTCTTCCTCTGTGCACCAAGCCTGCTGTCCCCAACCCCACATGCGGATCACCCCCTCTCCGCTCCCTGGGCAGAACAGGGCCTCTGCATGGAGAAGAAAATCATTTATACTGCAGTCAGAACACTTTCTGTGTCACTTCTCTACAGTTGTCCAACATGGCTGTCTCTTTTAACTGAACGCCTAATGCTGCCACTCATTAAGCAGAGCAAACTACCCCCACCACAGCCTCCTCTGTGACCCTCAGCCCAGCCAGAACCCCGAGGGCAGACTCTTCCCTCCTCCTCTCTCTGCCAGACAATGATCCCTCTCACCTCCACTGGTTGCCATGAATGCAGTCTCCGCATGGGAGACAGTCAGCCAGCTCACTGACAGGTGCCCACAGCTACTTCTTTATCATATTGTGACAAAGCAGGGACGGGCTGAAAGAAGCTGATGGAGAAATTGATTTTTACCCTGTCTCGACTTCCACAATCCCTGAAGTTTCTGCACTCTCCTGTTTCTTCCTCAAGGAGCCTGTTGCTAGAGGAACCTGGCAGGTTGATCTAATTGTCTCTATTGGGATGCAGACACCTTTCAGCTTTTCCCATGCTGAAGAAGAGCCAGTCAAAAGGTTTTTCTGGTCATTTTGTGTCTTGACAATGCTGCCAACAGGCAGTGAGTCTCTCTGTTGGCTGTGGCTTACAGGGCTGTGGCTTACAGGGCTGTTCCCCATCCTGAGATGAATACTGGCTGAGAGAGACAGACGCCAGCAGAGCAGCATTGTGAAGTACCTTGAGGCACTCATGGTCATTTTTAAAAGACAAGCCAAGAAGGTAAGGATAAGTTATGAAGGTATTAAAGGTAAAAAAAAAATTATCACCGAAATACTTTCCAGTACTTATTGAGCACCACCTACCATAAAGCTCTAGGTCACAGCCTTTAATATTCAGGATAGACTTTGAAACTTCTCCCAATTGTGGTGGAGATTTACACGTATAGGGAGCCTTTTTGAAGTGATCTGGGAAGCAGTCACTGGGAACATTCAAGATTCCGTGATCACTGTGTTCATCAGCATGTTGAGGCTGACAGGGTTTCCCTGGGCCTCTCGGTCTACCAACTTACTATATACTGCTTTCAAAACCTAAGCAAACTTGACTGAATGGCTTCTAGAATTGGGCAGACCACCAAGTTCCTAACTTGTTCTTTTTCAATGCATACATTTTCCCTTCAAAGAACTCCTTCATTTTCTGTTCTCTATTTGTTTCTATTTTCGTGAAAGAGTAGGGAGGAGACAAAATACAAGAAACATGTATGTCTCCTTCCTAAGCGAGTTGATGTTCTCTAACCTCAAACAGGAAGAGAAAATTTGGAGTCAAGCTGAAAACAAGGGAGGAGAGTCTTCATTCTACTAAGGAAAAAAATAATACAGAACTTTTGGCTAAAAATCACAAGTAATCATGATACCTTTGCCATTATCAAATATTATTAGCCATCGATGGTCAATTCTCAATTACCAACCAGTACGGACTGTGTGCCCCAAGTCCAGAGTAAACCACCAAATTCCACATCATGTCATAGTCTGTTCCCATTCCATTCCCATCACAGTATCATCTCATCAGAGCACTAACCCATTGTACATAAAATGCATTTTGGCTTTACTTCTATCTGCCCAATCTCTGGTTGGGATTGAACAAATGTCTGAAAGGCAGGTGGCAGGAGTGATTTGAGTAACACCGTCACTGAGTCGTCAGCCCCAGGTAAGTGGGCACAGGCTCTCGGTTGACTCATACAGCAGAAGAGTTTTAACTTTGCATCATGCTGATCAAACATAGAGGAGAGCAACGCTTTTGCCATTAACAACCCTCCTGGTTTAAATAAAAGGAGGGTCAAACATGAACAGAGAAGCAGGTTTGCCAAATGGAATAACTGCAAACGTTTTCCAGGAAAGTTTATCAACTGGTGTCGTCACTTGATTTGGTAGGTCTCGTCAAAATAAACACAGAGATGTGGACAGACCGATGGGGGCTGCGCTGGGTGGTGGTGATGGGGGTGAGGGAAGCTGGGTTTCTTGATGGGAAAATGCTTTTGGACTTGGAGCAAGGTACCAAGGTGGGCAGGGAGGCCACGTGCAGATTTGAAGGCAAGCCAGATGGAGAGAATTCCCCACAAATTACCCAGCCCCGAACCCAAGAACACCAAAACAAACTCTAAGGAATCTAGCCATAGCAGCAGCACAGCCTCATTGCGCTGAGCAATTGAGAAAGTGAAGAGAGAGAGAAAAAAAGGAAGAGAAAGGGAGGGGGGATGGGAGGGGGAAGCAAAACAAAGTAAATAAAACCACAAACAGAACAATATAAATAAAAATAAACCAATAACAGAATAAAATTTGTAACTCCTTTTTTTTTTTTAATTTCACAAAAGTTTTCACAAGGACAACGTTATAGAAGAAAACCCCCAGCAGTGGCTAGGTCATGCAGAACCATTAATTGTCATACCTTGGCCCATTCTATTCATCCTTGTTGCACTTTAGAGAGAGAAGTAAGCTATGTGAGTTTTACAATGCTTTTAAACTGTCATATTTCCTGTTGAGCACTTTAACTGGCACATTCTTATAGTTATAAATGTTCTGAGGGCATAACTTTATAACCTCCTTTGCAAAGAATGCATGAACAGCTCTTCATGACCCAAAACTAGGGGACATGTATATATAGTTTTATATATATAGTTATATATATATAGTTTTATATATATAGTTATATATAAAGAGATAGCTATACGTAACATATAAATCAAAATATATAGGGACAAAAATAATTTGAAAAAAGTCTTCCACTCATAGGGCTTTTTAATATACATGTATACAATTATTCCCCCACCCCATTACTAGTTCAATACTGCACTGCCCCTGTCTTTGGTGCGGGGGAGACGGAGGTTCTGACTGAGCCTCACCACTTTGTCAGTAAAAGTGCTTGTCAGTCACACAGCAAGCAAATCTCCAAAACTGTCATGCTGGAGGGGACAGGGGATCCAAAATCTAAACCCAAAACATTCACCATAAAAACGCCTTTTTAGAGATGGTACAGTTAGGACTATTTTTTTCTCCTTCTTTCCATCCCTGTTCTATTCGGTGGAATTTTTGAAAGTAAACACCTCAGATAGATTGACACCAGCCCAGGGGTAGTGGCTAGTCCGTCCGTACAAGAATTTGCTCACGGTGGAGTTGGCCAGCTTTTAAGAACTACTGCAGTGCCTAAAGCATGATTTGCATGCGTGAAACATCTGACAACTATATGTTGAAAAAAAGGGTATTTTTCTCCCATGCTTACTAACTTTAAAAAAAAAAGAAGAAAAGAAACAAGAGAAACAAATAATTATACCAAAATGTGTCTGGCTCACTGCTGGGCTCTTCCTACCCTCCATCTTGTAAGGACAAGGAGCGGTTCTGTATTGTACTCCTCACCAGCCTAACTGAATTGGCTATGATAAAGGAACGGAGGAGGAAGAATTCTTTCCCACCAGCTTTCTGAGGGACAGAGCATAATGCAGCTGTGCCAACAATTGGAAGTGGTCGCTGGTTTTTGTCTTTGTTGAGTCAACTGTGGCTCGATCCTCCTACCTCCTGATTTATGTAGCATGTTGGCTCCCACAAAAACGTATCTGCTGTAGGGTTTATCTCCCTCTGACTCTGCCATCGCCCCAGCCCTTGCTGCTACCTGGCATCGGGGCCCTGCTAATCAAACAAAGGGGAGTAAAAAGGTCCCCTGAGAAGGCATGGAAAAATACTTGCTCTTTCCCGAGCATTATTTATTCTGTACATAAGGTAAGTAATTCACCTTTTAAAAGATGTAAAAGTCCCAGGAAGGCAGTTTTTAATGACTTACATCTGATACTTATGATACATATGGCTTTTCATCCCAAATGTCAAAAGTGAAAGAAAAAAATAGCTATTCATATGGCAGCATAAGGAGACAGAATAACAATTTAATATGCAATCAAACCTCTTTTCACGTAAACGAAATGACTGGAATTTGATACATCCACCAGCAGAATACTATTCTTTCCTCTGTACTAAGGTTAGAAATGTTTACGTGAATTCCCAAAGGAAGCGAGCTCTGGGACAAAAGGCCTTGGTGGGTAACTAAAAAAAATCTCTGATGCTGTCTTACACAAGCAGGTGCTTAATAATCATCTACGCAAACCGTGAAAGCTTTTCAAATGCTTTGCGATACTTCCGCCCAGAGAATGGAAACAATCAATACGTTTTCATTTCTTTTTGGTTGCTTGTTTCAAATCAACGTGTGCTAAATTGTTGTGTGCGTACTTAAAAAAGGAGAGAGAAGAAAGCGAGAAAGAAAAACAAAAACATCAAAACCCAAAGCACACTGATAATCCTGATTCATCAGAATAAACTTTTCTTGTACATTAAATAAACTTGCTTCGCCTAACTGACATTGATCACAAGTTCTCCTCTCTAATCTGTGAACTCATTCCTGCGGTGAGCTATTTATGTCTGGAGCATGCCTTTGGGTTATTTTTCCCCTAGAATCATAAATAACTTTTGGTCCGTCTGCTTATTTGCTGTTGTGCTCAAGGGTTTTATGGTGGTGAAATAAAAATGACAACCACATGCACACTATCATACATATGCAAATATGTGTAAAAAAAGTGGGGGGAGGACTACAGGGGAAAACAGGGAAAGTTACTTTGTTGGAAACACCAACTGGGAAACGAGTGGCAGATACATTTTCACACACGGTGGCGGTGGAGACACATATCAAAGCCGCTCTTCCTGCACGTACTTCTGTTTGTCCCGGGACTCCCTGGACTTGGGCCGGTTCTGCCGGTTTGCTGTGGATGGGATGGAGTGAATGGAGGAGCTCTTCTTGCTGGAGGACTGCGAAGAGTGGGAGGAATGGGACAGGCTGGCCCGGGACTGGCCGGCGTTGTGGTCAAACTGCATTAAGCAGAAGATCAGGTCCGTCGGCACGAGCTCAAACTCGTAGGGGGGGTTGGTGATGACATACCTAGACAGGGAAAGCAAGACGGCACAGCCTGAGGGTGACTGGCTGGAGAATTCAGCTCTCCCTGAACCAGAATGGAACCGCCTGGTTTCTAAACCCAACAGAGGATCTGGAAGATGCACTTCTAGTTGTCCACCCCCTTCAAATTCTCTTCCAAGTTTACAAGCCCCTCCTCTGTTTAACTCCCCAGATGGGCCAAACTGGAGCCAGTAATGGGAAAGCCGAACTGTGCTCCCTACGGATCCCCTGTACCCTTTCATACAGCGAGTGCACTTCCAATCCTGAGTCACCCAACCGCAGGCGATTTCGGGAATGCACCGCAACTTTCATTGTAGAAATTGTTCTTTTTCCTTACCAGTGAAATCAGACTAATAGGAGTAGTTGTTAAAGCACCCCAGGTGATTCTAATATGCACAGCTGAGAAACACAGACCTCTATAGCAATGTTTCCCGAGGTATATTATGCAAACTTACTGATTTGGGTAATTCTAGGATGTACTCAATTTTTACCTGCTATGAATTTATTTTAATGCATATTAGTAAAATATAAGTAGCACATCTAAACTGTTTCCGTCTAAAGTGATAATATACAATTTTCTTAAAAGTAAATATATAAAAGTGAAATGGTAAGTCAATTAAAAACATATTAAGTAAAAATACAGCAAAAGATACAACAAAGGAACCATTTTACTTAAACACTTGCAAAGTAAATTATCTTTATATCGGGTACCAAGAGAGGCGATCCCAGTAGCTGGCGTTTGAGGAAGATGCTACTAATCCAACTTTTGCAATCGGGGGATAGAACTATTTTTTACAAAACTCAAATTCTTCCCAGTGTCTTCACATGCACAATTAGTAATTAAAGAAAACATTTCTCATAACTTCCAAACTCAGTGTCAGATTTAATGCCAACAGAGCAATTTGCATGTCAGGAGCATGTAATAGTCCTTTGCTTTCATGGCAGGGGACAGGAGAGGATGTGCAGACCCCCGCACTTGGGTGGGGCCGAAGAGTGGCAAGGAACACTTACCTCTTCGTGCATTGGCTGGGAGTGCTGAGGTGAGCATCTCTTAGCCGATAAATTCCAAAACAAAGCATATTATATGTTTTTAGAGCTTTGCAGAAGAGATCACCATAACAACCACCATCCTGGGAGACAACAAAAGAACAGAGAGAAACATCATTTTTATTTGGCCGGAAGTAGAGGTCTAAGGGGAAAAGAGCCTTTTCGCGAGATCTGGTTTTGTTGTCTTCTGAGTAAGAGGGTCTGTGCCAGGTGTCTGCAACTGAAGGAGTCGATGCGGTTAACACCTACACTCAGTACAGGTGATTTTAGGGCTCAGACCGCAGTGAGGGTCTCCTCCGGTGTTGTGCCAGTTTCCGAGAGATCCCTGAGGAGATTAGGCCTTACCCGCACTTGAGATGAGGGTGTAAAACCAAATGGTCTCAGATGTAGGCTTAGCTGAAGAGAAGAAACCAGCCCTGCAAAACAGTGATTATGTTTTGCCCAGCTCAACTGTGGCAACTGTGATCAGACCGTATTGTCAAAACGGCCTGAGTGATAATGAAAATCACTGCAAGGAGAAAAGACCCCACCAGGTCCTGCGGTGAAAGACTCTTTCAGGTAAGGACTGTGTGAAAAGCACAATTTGCTCACAGAAGGCGAGGGGGAAGAGGATGTGTTTCCTCAGGAGCTGGGGGTCTGCAGGTGCAATGAATGGAATTCACAGTTCTAATCAGTTCACAGCCACCTGCCCAGGGCCTGGGGCCTGGCTTAGAAACTGAATGCTGATATACTCTCTTGGAAAAACAGGCACCAGCCAGCCAGGTGGCCCCAGGTGGGCAGTACTGTAATGAGGGAACTGCAGAATGACATCACTGGGAATAAAGGGAACATGTTTGTCCTTCCTATCATGGGACCTTCCATATGAGCCTCATATTGCCACTCCAAATGGAGCTAAATCTTACCACTGTTTAAAGCCTTTCTCCTATTCAAGTGTACCAATAAGTGGTAAGAGCAACTAGTTACAAAAATGTCTTTCAAAAATACCTAGTCTAACACAGGACCCAGCCCATAACCAGAGTGAAATGTGGTACAGGTAGGCGTAAGTGTTTGAGAAAAAACAGGGAAACATCCTTTCTTTGGCTCCTTTCCCACTCTTTGACTTTCTGCTTGACACTATTGTTTGTGCAACCATCTTAGACAGGTTCCGGAGACTCATGGCTCTACCCCTTGAATGCATCCCTGGGATAAGGGTCAAGGCTGCATATGTCCAGCAAAGAGCCAGACCCAGGCTGGTTCAGAGAGCCTGGGGTGGGGGTGGGGTGCCAGTAACTCCGTCACAGCGTAGGCCTGGATGTAGCCTAAGGAATTATAAGAACTAAATTTTAAATTAGAGACATTAAAAGGTGCACCTGAGATGCTGTTTGGCCAGGGGTTCTGGCTGTACATGACCGCCTTGGTGCTTTGAAAACCACCAATGCTTGGGTAGTACTCCGACTCAAGCATGCAGACACTGAGGTCTGGGGCTGGGCATCCCCATGTGACATTCATGTAGACTCAGGACTGAGCAGCCCTGAGGTATGCCAGAAACCTGTGGAAACATTTCACAACCTGAGCTGCATGCTGGCATCACCTGCTGCCTTCCATTTGAGGGAAGAAGATCGCTGAGGAAAACAGCAAGGGGCGAGAAGACCCACGGGCGCTGAAGCCAGGATGGCTTGGTGCAAATTCCCAAGACGGCCATTCCTCAGTCTCTCTGGGCCTCAGCTGCCTTAGCATGCGTGGTAGAGGAACCTGCATCACAGGGTCGCCATGAGTTCCTGTGCATAGAGCACAGAGCCTGATACACAGGAAACCACAAATATGACCTCTCTAGTTATTTACAACAGAAAAGAGGAAGATAGGTGCCCAGGTTGTCACCAGGTGACACCAAGTTCACTGGATGGAGCTTTCCCCTAACACTGAGCTCAGGCATCCGCTGGGCTGTGGACTCACCCCCAAGTCTGCAAAGGGCCCGTCCAGAAGAGCTAACTGGGCCACACGGCAGCGGTCTCTGTTGGCCAGGGTCTGGGGGGTGCTGTAGCCCCCTCGAAGCGCATTCTCCTCAGCAATCAGAGCCTCGAGCTCCGGAGTGGCTCCTCCAGTCACCAGAGTCCGTATCAGGGTGAGGATATTGTCATTAAAGTATGTCTGTGGAGAGAGAGGAAGAACATCCTTAAGCAAACACCCTAAAGTCATGACAGCCGACATCCAAATTACAACTTTTCTTGGTATCTCCTGTTTAAAGTTCTGGCCTGTCTCTTCAAATAATTTTATGTGGGAAGTGAAAAGACAGCAGCCTCCAATTATTCCATTCTTTTCTCTCCTGCTTGACTCTGCCATGACTTTAAAAAAACCAATTCAAAGGACTTTTATTAAAGGGCTAAAGTCTGAATAAATGGTGTTTACCATAATTGGTGTTGCTTGGGATGCAAATACTCCTCACCTCTGCAAGTCTACATGTCTACTGTGGGAATTTGGGCATGTATCATGATATACAGCCCACCCAGGCTGGCACCCAAGCAGGCCTGCCTCGGAGGGGCTGTCACCCATGTCCCCAAATGGCAAAACCTCTTTCTGTGTAGAAATAAGATGCAGAGAGAAGCATTACTGTCACACACTCAGCGATTCATCATATGCTTTGATAACAGTCTAACCCAGAAGTCTCCATCAATAAACAAGCCAAATAAATCTATGATGAGATGAATGTCCTGGTGGGTGTACTTTGGGTTTTGTCTTTTAAAATACCCTCAGTAGTCTGAGGCAAATATTGCTTTTTAAAGAAATTTCCCTCTAAGTGAACATTTATCTCACATCTGAAACATAACAGGTCTGTCAGGGAGAAAACAATGGGGGTTTTAAAAAATTAATAGGATGTCAAATAAAAGAGCTTAAAAAGATATTTGTCACTCAGGCTAATTTGAGAAAAATCTCAGTTAACGGCATCACATTCCATTTTCCCATGTAAGAAGAAATCAAACAGACTAAGTCAAATCAAACCCAATCTTGCCTGTGGCTTTCCAGACTCTAAGTCTTTTGGGAGCAGGTTAGGAAAGACAGGTACATTTTTACTTCAGTAGCTTCTTAGGGAGCTTACTCCGCAAAGATAGCAGGGAACAAACGTGGGAAGGAGAGTCCTCGTCCCTGCTCTGCCGTCACTAGCCCTGTGTCTGGGAGAAGACTGCCTGGTCAGTGTGGGCTCAGACGTTCTCATCCGTAAAATAAGCACAGTCGTTAAGATCAAGTTTACATGCAAAGAATTCAGCAAGGACTTCTGAGTTAAGATGATAGCTGTTGGCAGGCTGGATTCACTTCCTCCACTGAAACACTCACCAAAATACCCCAAAGCAATAGAAAGGTCCAGTTGCAAAGGAAATTAGAAATGTTATTCATAGCCTGTCAGGCCCTAAGGAAAAGTTATACTCAGAATCCAGCTGCTCCTTGGGGCAGGAAAGCTGAGCAAGTACACCTGAAGTAAGAAATGCAGCTGGAGAGGTTAAGGGATCTGGGGTTGCCCTGTGGGATTAAGGCTGCCTTTGCTGCTCAGAGAGGCGTGGCCTTGGAAAGTTAGGGGACACCTTTGTGCCTCAGTATCATGATCTTCAAAATTGAATAACAGAGTAGCTCTAATGCTTGGTGCACAAGAAGAACTTATATATATTTCTGGTCTAATGTCAAGGCCATGGGACCACTGCTGGTGAAAGGAAAGTCAACACCATCCCCAACCTTCCCTTGACTCTTCAGTCTTTTCTATTATTGTTTTTCGGTGCAGGGCCTTGAGGGCCAATCAAGACTACTTTGTTTCACCCTTGAACCTGTACATTTCAGTCTACCTCCACTCTTGGGCACTGTTTATACTCAGGGACTATGCAGCAAAGGTCACTGAGGACTGCATCCTGGGATGAGACCACAGGAGAAGGGTCCACCAGTGTGGACTCAGTAGAAGTTGGTTAAGGGCACCTACATGACATTTCCAAAAGTTTCCAGGGGTAAATCCTCTTTGCTACAATCAGATAACCCATCATTGGAAGGAGGAGACACTTGTGAGCACTGTGTGCCACAGTAAGTAAATAAAAACTGGACTCGGAGCTTTGACAAAGGCCTTTGTGCTACAATTACCATTCTAAACCAAGACCTAGTAATGGGATTTAAACAGATATAAGGTAGATGGCAGGACACTTGCAAGCTTGTATACTGAACAGCTGACCTACCTCTTTGTGCTCAGAGGGAGAGAGAGAGAGAGAATAAATATTTTCCAAAAGGAACCATAGTGTGTAATACATAAAAGAAAACATCCTTGTGACTGGCTAAATAGTTATTGGAAGAAATATAAAAATTTAAGAAGAATTTACTTTGAAATCAAAATAAAAGTTTTAACAACAGAGAGAACATATGGCAAGAAGTAAAAAGATGATAAGAAAGCTGACTTCATACATCTTATCCAATTCTTTTCTAATGTAAAATATTGAAATTAAAATGCATATAAGACATAGTTAAAATAACTCAATATCCTTTCTTGATAAACATACTTAACAAACCAGGAACAGAAGAGAACTTTTCCATCTCATAAAAAGCAAGCATGGGGGCTGGGGATTTAGCTCAGTGGTTAGAGTGCTTGCCTTGTAAGCACAAGGCCCTGAGTTCAATCCCCAGCACCCCCCAAAAAAAAAAAAAAAGGCAAGCATGACAAATCCAATTAACTCATTGTACTTGGGAATGAAAGGATGGATGCTTTTCCTTTAAAGTCAAGAACAAGACAAATGGTTTGAGAAGGAGAAGAGAAGAAGGAAAAGTAAAGAGGAGTAAAATGTGATTCATGTATGTACCAAGTCCCCGTGATGAATAAATTCATTGTGCATTGCAATCATACACTAATAAAACAATAGAAGGAGAAAAAAATGGAAATAAAACAAACTTTTTAAAGACAAACAATCTGCTCTCGTGACTTCTCCTCAACATTGTGCTGAAGGTTCTAGCCAGGGCTAGAAAGAAATAAAGGGCATTGGAAATGGAAAAGAAGAAATAGAACTGTTTCTTTTCATAAATGACATGATATCGAGTACAGAGAATCCTAAGGAATCCATTAAAAATATTATAGGTAAAACAGAGTTCATCTAGATTTCAGAATACAAAACCAACATGCAAAAATCACATTCACAATAAACATTCACAGCAAACAATAAGAGAATAGAATTAAGAAAACAATTTCAATTACAAGAGCATCAAAAAGAATGAAATAATTTAGAATGAACTGACCCAATAAAGTGAAAGACTGGTGTACTAAAAAGTGAAAAAAGTTAAAGAAGATATAAATAAATAGAAAGGCATCCCATGTTCATGGATTGGAAGACTTAATATTATTAAGATGGGAGTAATCCTCAAACAATGTACAGAATCGATGTAATTATTAGGACTATCAAAATCCTAAAGATCATTTTTTAAAGAAGTGGAAATGCTGATTCTACAATACTATACTATGAAATTGCAACAGATACAAAGCATCTAAAGCCATCTTATAAGAAACAAAAACAATAGCACACACACAAAAAAAGTTGGAAGAAGCCAAGTGCAATGATGCATACCTGGAACCTCATCATTTTGGGAGACTGAGGCAGAAGGATCACAAGTTTGAGTCCTGCCTGGGCAATTTAAAGAGATCCTTTCTCAAAAGTAAAAAGTAAAAATGAGGTGGGAATGTATCTCAGTGCAAAGATCCTGGGTTGAATACTTGGTACTGAAAAAAAGTTGGAGTCACACTTTGTGATTTCAATATGCTACAAAAGTTACTATAACCAAGACAGCAGGGTACTAGCATAAGGGCAGACATACGAAAAATGAAAGAGAAGTGAGAGTCTAGAAATACGGCTATGGAAATAAATTTTCCACACAGCTATGGAAAATTGATTTTCACTGAGGATGTCAAGACACTTCAATAGAAAAAGAATGTAGTCTCTTAAACAAATGGTAATACAACAACTGAGTATCCACATGCAGAAGAATGAAGTTGGACTTATATCTCCCAGTACACAAAAAATATAACTTGAAATAATTGAAAGACCTAATTGTAACATCCAAAACTGTAAAATTCTTAGGCAAAAAATAGGATCAAATCTGACCACTGACAACAGCTTCTTAGATAAGACACCGAAGCATATGCTACAAAGAAACTGAACTTCATAAAAATTTCAAAAAGATGTGCCTTGGAGGATAGTGCATATGAACTGCAAAGACAACCTACAGAGCGAGAACAAATTTTTATCATTCATATTTTTCATAAAGGCCTAATATCCAGTATTAAAAATCTTCTTATAACCCAACAATGAAAAGACAACTCGATTTTAGAAATGGGAAAAGACTTGAATAAACTCTTCACCGAAACAAATATGTGTGTGTGTGTGTGTGTGTGTGTGTGTGTGTGTGTGTGTGTGTATAAATAAATATGAATGTACAACAGACCTGAAAAGTCATGGGGGAAATGCAAATCGAAACCCAAATAAGACAACATTGTACGTTCATTAGTTTGGCTGTTAAAAGAAAAGACACATAATAGGAAGAGCTGGTGAGAGTGTGGAGAGACTGGAACCCTCTTACACTGTTGGTGGGAATATAAAACGTACAGCTACATCAGAGAACAGCCGGTAGTTCCTCATGTGGTTACACTGTGAGTTATTATATAACCTAGCAATTCCACTATATACGCTAAAGAGAAATGAAAAGATGTGTACACAGAAAAATGTGCACAAGGATGTTTATAGCAGCATTATTCATGACAGCCAAAAGGTAGAAATAAAATGGCAGCTCATGAATGCATAAATGTGTTATATCCATGCAATGAATGTTACTTGCATGGCCACAAAAAGAGATGACACACTAATGAACGCCACAACACAGATGAATCTTGAAGACATTACAATTAGGTGAGATTCTATTTGTAAGAAATTTCTAAAAAGGCAAATCTATAGAGCTAAGTAGTAGAGTAGTAGTTCTCAGGGCTGGGTGGGTAGAGGTAGGGAAGAGGAGGATATGTTTCTTCTTGAAATGATGATAATGTTATAAAATTTGCTATGGAGATAAATGTTATAAAATTAACTGTGGAAATGGTTGCATGTGTACTAAACACCAGTGAACGGTAGATTTGTGAATTGCATGGTTTGTTAATACCTCAATAAAGACTTTTTAAAAAGAAATGGCTCAAAGGTAACTAAGTCTGTAATGGATAAATTTTTAATAGTGAATACCAGGAAGTTGTAGAAATGAAAAACACATGCACACATACACGTACAAAGAAACACACACAATCAGTGACATGGAAGTAAAATTAATAGTTCTAAACAATACAGACAAAAGCATAGTGATTTTCCTTTTTCAAAAGAATCTACTAGATAGTGAAGGAAGTCAACAGAGGTCATACTGATAAGTGGTAAGTACTCACAAGTTAAAAGTTGTAGAGAAACTTCTAGAAGATAAAACAAGGAAGCAAACAAATAAAAACAATCTGTCGTAAGATAGAAAGTGAACCTAGAAGTAGATCAAAGAGGTCACGAAGCAAGTGTTCCAGACACCTAGACCTGTATCAGGTGAATATTGGAATTTAAAATATTAAATGAAGAAGAAAAGTAACCTAAAATAACGCTGTAACAAAAAAAGTACAAAATCAGGCTAGCCTGAGGCATCTCTAAAAAAACGTAAGAGGAACGTTAGCTGAATCTGAAAGGACACATTTATTCCAAGAATTCCACATACAGCTAAACTGCCAATCAGTTGTGAAAGCAACAGAACTATTTTGGATCTTAGTGTATTTAAACATTTATTGACTTTATTTAAAAAAAAACAGGCACAAAACTGATTTACTTCAAGATGACTTTAAGCTTTTCATTCACAAATACTGGTGAAAGATGTTTAAAATATGGAATTTTAAAACCACTGTATACATTATTTTAAAAAATGTATATGAGTCAAAATTATCCCTTAGAAGAACAAATGTATGACATAAAAATTATCTATTAGTATGGCTTATTTAAATAATTTTTCATTTTCAGAAAAATAGGAAAGAAGAGAATGGAAATAAAAACATGGAAATTGTCTCACCACACATATGGATGAATCAAGCACTGACAGATTTTTCTGGACAATAATACTCAGAAAATATAGTTTTGAATATATTAACAGAAGGGATGGTAACAACTATTAAAAAAAATGCAAAATTTACTCATCACTAGGGAAAATAAACATATAAAATATAATCCATATACCAAAAGGTAGATAATAAATGAAACAATCATTATAGGAGCATGTAAAAAACATAACCATTGCGTGAAATCCCAGATCCTTGGGAGGGTAAGCCAAAAGGGTTGCAAGTTCAAGTCCAGCCAGGGCAATTTAGCAACTCCTTGTCTCAAAATAAAATAATGTTAAAAAGAGTTGAGGCTGTTGCTCAGTGGTAGAGCACTTGCCCAATACATGGTCCCATGTACCAAAAAGTGGGGGAAGGGAAGTATAATCACAATACAAGATTATAAATAGCATTACTATAATATAACTAAACATAAATAAGCTAAATAATTCTATAAAATGGCAAAGGCTCTCAGATATCAAGACGCAAAATCAAATCAAACTCTGATATCTTTATAAGAGATAAACAAGATAGCAAAATATTATTTCAAGAAACATTTAAAATATTATATTGAGTTAACTTGATATTGAGAACAGCTCACACTTACAGTAAAGGCATAACTTTATGGGTTAGTCATAACTTTATGGGTGAAATGTAGTAGAAGCAAAATTAAATATCCAACACTTCAAAGGTTTGTTTTTTTTTCTATAAAAAAGTATTCTAAGTACCTAGTAGGTAAAAATGGAAATCAAACTTCAGCTGGAGACTAAAAGTTAAAGAATATTTGGAAGTGACATATAAAAGTGATGTGGATTGAGGCTGAAACTGGAAAGACAGATTGAGAGTTTAAATGCTGTTAATATTAAATTCCAGCCCAGCCTCACCATTTAGCGACTTAGGAAGACCTTATCTCAAAATAAAAAGGCTTGGGAATGTAGCTTACTACAAAAGTCCAAGGTCCAATCCCCAGCAACACAAAACAACAAAAAGCCAAACAAAACAAAATAAATACAAAGAATTACAGTAAATAAAGCTAAACGTTAAAGATGTTTTTGGGGGCGCTCAGGATTTAGCTCAGTGGTTAGAGTGCTTGCCTTGCAAGCATAAGGCCCTGAGTTTGATTCCCAGCACCAAAAACAAACAAAAAAAACAAAAACAAAAACAAAAAACCCAACAACAACAAAAAGTGTTTTTATTCTTCTCTTTCTAAGAAATGTAGGATGAAATATTAAAGCATCAATAAAACAGCAAGAGGGTATTTAGAAACTGATAAAGATAAGAAATAATTTCTTGAAAAAAAATAAAACCAGTAACGGAAAAACACATAAAATCAGAAGAATATAGTGTCAGATACGTAAGAGAATTAATACTCTTATTCTAGAAGCTCTCTTTAATACCATGGTCATTGGACATTCGAATAAAAAGAAGAGCTTTTGTTTTTAAAGCAAAACTAGAGTGATAATAATTTATAAAAAGATAGAGAAGGTTATGAGAAAAAAGTAAGATTTTATGTTCTTTAACATATAAATGGGACATTATGATGTCATTTTTTTCTAATAAAAATTTTTAAATTTGACATTAAGAAGCTAGATATAATTACATTAAATTTCCTTTTGAAAGAACTTTAGGACATTTTTCCTCCCAGGTATTATCATAAGAGTACGTGAGTGTGTGTGTGGGGGGGTACTGGGGCTAGAACCCAGGACCTTCACACTGAGCTCTAACCCCAGTTCTTCTAATTTTGAGACAGGGTCTCACTAAGTTGCCTGTGAGGGACTTGAACTTGCGATCCTACTGCCTAAGTCTCCCAAGTGCTAGGGTTACAAGCACGTGCTATCATAAGCTTTGAAGATTTCTTAACTAAACACTGCAGATGATATTAAAAATTAGAAGATCAATGAACCAGAACAGTGTTACAAGAACCACAGATTAGTAGTAGTTACAAGTTCTTACAACAGGAATTGGCAAATGCAGCTCTTGGGCCAAATCAGGCCCCACTACCAGTTTTTTTAAATAAAGTTTTATTGGGATCTATATCTGTCCATGTGTTTACTTACTGTCTTTGTTTTGTTGCTACAGCAGCAAACTTGAATACTTGAGAATGAGACTGTATGACTCAAAAGCCCAAAAAATTTACCATCTGGCCATGTAGAGAAGGGATTGGCTGATCCATTCCTTACAATGATAAGGAAAGCATCACACACTATGAGGAAAAGATGTTTGTTCAACAAATAATTTGAAGGGAGCTGGCTATCTGGAAAAATTTTCTTCAACACCCTGGTAATGGTTAAATAAATGGTTCACTCACATGACTTACATTGCATAGACATTGCTTCAGAGAGTAATGGCATGGTAACAGTTATATAATACTAAAGTGCTAAACAAGTAGGATAAAAACACTATGACAAAAATGCATACCTGAGGTGACTGAAAGATCCATATTTATGTAAAAATATTTGTAAGTAGTACTCCAATCCCTTACTCAGTAGTTAACTCTTGGTGACAGGATTTTGATGGATTTTCCCCTCTAAATTTGTTTTTTTTATATATTTTCTACTGTGAAAATATATTTACATTTAATTTAGTTTCCAAGAGGAAAGCAGTGTTATAAAATAGTTACATGCAAAATATGTGGCCACAAACAACCTCATGAAAATACAACTAAGCGTTTAATCTCAATATACAGTACTTGATAGTTCTGTTCTGTAGCAAGCACTCTTTAAGGATAAAAACCATAAAAGAATTCCCAAAAGAAAATATGCCTTTACACAGTTAGAGACAAATTAAAGATATGCATGCTTAACAACTGTCATAATCACAATTAGAGGGCCTCCGAGAGAAAACGACAATCAGCACCCACCAGTGTGCATAAGGTAGCATTTACACAGTAGCAATCGGTGTATATGGCCATGGTTGTTTCTGATAGATAATCAGACACAATGAATCAGAAACTTGAAAGTGGATTTCTTCAAAACCAAGTAAGGTCACCTCAAGGTTGTTACATGTTCAAAGATGTATGTACACTGATGTTTACCGCGGAGTGATACAGTTTGGGTCTGGAAGGTCCCGCAAAGATCCATGTGGATAAGGCTCGGTTCCCAGCTTGCAACTATAAGGAAATTTAAGATCTGGGCCCAGGAGGAGATCTTTAGATCACAGAAGGCAGAAAGCATGCCCTCAGAGAAGATAGTAGACCTAAGTCCGTCTATCTGTCTGTCTCTCCCTCTCCCTCTATCTCTCTCTCTCTGAATTTCTGGCCATGAGGTGAGCAGTTTCACTCCACTGTTCACTACCTCAATGGCCGTCTCGCTGCGGGTCCAAAGCAGCAGGCCAACGCATCATGAACTAAACCTCCAAAACTATAAAGCTAAAACCTTATCTCTTTATAAGGTGATTACTTCAAGTGTTTGCTATAGTGACAGAAAGCTGACTAAGACAGGCTGAATTATCATAATAAACATTTTTAAAAACTAAAATACTCAACAATAGAGTAACAGTTAGCTGATTCTGGTACATCCATAGAATGGAATCTCATTAAGTCCTACGGAGGTTTTGGTACCTAAGAACATCATATGATAAAATGCTCTGGACAAAATGTTAACTGAAAAAGAAAGAATCGAGATATAAAGCTGATGTACATATTCCATGTCCATAGTCCATATTTATCTATCCATCTGGGAGGAAACAGACCAAAATATCAACCATGCTTATCTTTGGTGCTGAGACATTGGGTCACTTAAATTTTCTTTATATATTCTTGTGCTTCCAAATTTTCCACAATGAGAAGGAATAACTTTGCTAATGAAAGCATAACAAACCTCTATGTTCTCCACTGAGTAAGTCTAGAAGGTCAACCTGCAGGGTATTGTTTTGTCAAATCTGCAGGATTTGACCTTAATGCATTTCTCTTTCTGTATTGAAAGAAGTTGCTCTGAAGCAGCATAATCTTTTCAATCAGTCAGTCATTGGCATTTATTGAGCACCTACTAATCCCTGGACCTTGGTTTGGCCTGCAATTCTGTGCAGTTCAAAGAATCCTTCACTTTCAAAATTGCCCATCAACAGGTAGTTTCAAAATCAGCCTCAGTGTTTCGCAGGTGCCTGAACAACTCTCAGGCTGCTCACAACTCTGAGCTCTATCCTTTGCCCTCTGACCTGGCACTGTAGCCCACAAAGCACCTCTGGATTCTTCCATCAGGCATCAAGAAGCAAGGCTGTGGTCAGCAAAGTCTGTAACTACAGACGGTAATGATTCATTTCTCTCTGCAAAACTCTCTTTCCTTTTTTGTGTGTGCTTTGTTTTGTCGTTTTGTTTTTGCAGTGTTAGGGATTATACTCAAGGACTCGCACATGTTAGGCGAGTTGGTCTGCCACACAGCCCCTCTTGCTCCCGTTGGGATGCCTCAATTTTCAGAGGCAGAGTTCTTTAAGCATCACATATGGGCATATATCATGGTCACTCTGTGACTTGAATAATTTGTTGGAGGGAAAATGCCTTCCTAGAAAACACAGAGCCTCTGCCCTGGCAGGATTAGTCTCCAGTAACCCTTCTCAGGGGCTATTCCTGGGTCACACAGGTGCTGGGGACCATACTGGAGCTGAGTAAGAGTCCCATCCAGTGCCCGCAACCAAGGCACCCATGTCATCTAAGGAATATGGCGTCCCTCCCACTGCCGAGGTCAGGTTCCACACCTGGCCAAGAAAAGTCTTTTCTTCCGCGTAAGACAACAAGGAGCCCTGGTTATGAGTACAGAGTTCAGGGTCTAGCTGGGGTGGTTTTTAATCCCTCCTTTGCTATTCAACAGCTAGGATAGTGGGAAAGTTACCTAAATTTTCTATGTCTCAAACTCCTTAGCCCTATAACAAAGATGAAAAAACACAACACACAACAGAACAACTGTATATAGATCAGTGTTAAATGAGAGAATTTGTGCAGACCCCCCCTACACACATAATAATAAATGGCAGCTTGGAAAATGAAGTCAGCTGCCAATGCAACCAATTTAGGAAATGTCTCTTGCTGTGTCCTTGTGTTCTCATCTTTAACACAGCCACCTCAGACACAGGTGTGGCCTCCTCAGCCTCTCGTGTCTGATGACTCTCGGGCCCTGTACAGAGACACAGGAAACCAGACAAGGCTGGGACAGGGACCAGGGACGTGACAGGAAAACCTGAGCCCGCAGCGCCACCTAGCCTGTGCCGCGCAGCCCCTCTCTGCACGTGCATTGCACCCACTGGAGCGTCTTCCTCTTTTTATTTTTTTAAAGTATAATTACCGGAGCTTATGTTTCACAGTTAATGCTGTCAAGCCTTTTAAACTAATTGGTCTTTTATAGAAAATTTAACTGAAAATTAACACATCTTTTAATAACATTGCCTTAACTTTAATGGCACTCTGCCTTTCGTTTATAATTGCTCTAAAATTGTCATTTTCCATGTCATAGCTGCCATTTTTTATATTTGCTAGTTTTCATGGTGTGGATTTTTATTTTTAGTATTTTTCTTTCATGAGGGATGAGAACTATTGGATTTTTTTTTTCCTATTTTAGGCCTGCCTGGCCTGATGTGACAAAGGGGTATCCTCTTGAGTCCAGCAGAACATCCCACATTTGCCACTTGGACACTGTCACCAGCCCACTGCCTTGACACAGCCCGGGCACTGTGGGCACCTTGTGAGCAAGAGAGTGGACGCTCTGAGGGTAGTGTGAGGACCAGGGCTGAGGAGTAGTCCTTCGCTTGTACATCTGAAATCAGGAGGCCGGTTGACTTGGGCCGACAGAGCTCGCTCTTCTCCACACACCCACGCAGGGCTACACTTAACGGAAGTGCAGTTTGGACAGTAAACCATGTGGACCCATCATCAAGATGGTCACATCCTCCATCCAGTCTTATCGGGCTCTGTTCATTTACTTCCAGCAAGCTCAGACCAGATCTCTGATGTTGGAGATGAGAACACAGAAACATTTCTCCTGGATATTCCTACTTCATCTACCCATTTAGCCCCTAAACCATATCACTCTGAGATGTGCATAAGTGTATGTGTGCATGTGTGTGAGAAAGGAAGGCTATGAGTGCATGCACACACATGTATGTGCAAACATGTATATAACAAAGCTGTGTAGTTACACATATCTGCTCAGTAAAGATCCTTCCTATACTTTCGTCCTTTCCTGATTACCCTAAAGCTGTAAAGCGTTGATACTATTGTCCTTATCTGACAGTTGCACCCAACTGAGCCCCAGACTGTGGAATAGACAAGTGAGGACTACTGGTCAACCAGGCCTAATTCATGGTCCGATGCAAAATAGGTCAAACTAGTTTATGTCCTTTGGTCCCTTTTCCTTATGTGACACTATTCATTTAGTCCCTTACATGACTACCATCTCTAACTTAGCTCACTAGAAGGAAAACTTAATCAACAGGAGAATAGAGTCTTTCTTCTTTATGATGAATCCTCAGTGTGGCAAACAATCCCTGGCATTCACTGAGTTCCTCATAAATGAATACGTAAAGAACAATCACAGCAATAAATATATGGAGAGCTTGTTGTGTGCTAAGTAGAGCATAATCACTAATGCCCTGATTCATCTTGCAACCCTATGGGATAAGTGCCCATTATTAGTCCCATTTTAAAGGTGAGAAAACAGAGGTACAGAGGGCTTCAGGTCACACAGCAAGTAAATGGGCGCACTGAGACCTGCATCCAAGCAAGCTAGGCTCTTGGTCTCACCTCTCTTTCCACAGTATTCTGGTGGGACATAAATTGGGGTTGCAGTTGAGAGGAAGTGGTGGCTGGGTGGAAAACAAATCTGAATGCTCATACGCTACTTTTAGTCCTAAAAGCAGACAGGCTTCCTTTCATCCCAGGTGTGGGGAGAGGGGCAAGAGAGCAGCAAGCTTAGAAACGAAAAATGCATTTCTAGGTCGCAATCTTCTTCTCAAAGGCATGTGCTCTCTCGTTGTGGGTTTCTGCCATTGATTCGTAGCTGGAAGCCACGAGGCCATGTCTGTGACTTCCCTCTCTGCTCCAGGAATGCCTCTGGTGAATCTAAACATCATTCTTTTAACAAATGAAGCAGGAAGCAGCAGGAGTTGAATTATGAAGGACAATATTCAGGGAATGTTTAGACACATGATTAAATGGCAATTTGGGGAGGAGTGCCAGTAACAGGGGATCATCGACAGCTAAAGAGATTTGTGTGGCTGTTGGGATGGTGCCGGGGAGCAGGTGCCCACGGTGGAGCTTACCTCTGGCTCCTGCTGTGTGGAGGAGCCTCGTTTTCTCAATTTATATTCCTGCCAGCCTTTTTACTTCCTTCGAGTTACTGCCTGAGTAATTGATCTTTTTCATAAATTAGAGTTGAGGTAGAATTCAAAGAAATCAAGGTAATACTCTATCAAAAGGTCTAGATCCAGTTAGGTCTGGTGAACGGTCCTAACTCAATAGCTCATTACGGAACTTGCGGATCCCAGAATCCCAGACAGCTATAAACAAGGTCTAGAATAGTTTGATAGACATTTCGATTACTAATTTGAAAAGTCAGGATCGGTGAACTAGTTTTGCTTTAACATTTAAACCATGTTTATTTGTATTATTGGTCAACAGATTAGATCATGTAGCTAAAGGGCCTCATACGGCTCCGGGTACTCGATAAATGCAGTTTCTACTGATAAATACAATGATGGGTACTAGATTCCCGACACTGTTTTTTCCCCAAGTTAGGATGCCAGAAGAAATGCTATTTTAGGACTATTAGCCACCCTCTCCCAAATACTTAAATTTGCATTTCAAAAGAGATTGAAACTGACTTTTAAAAATTAGTATTATTTCCAACCAGTTCACTTTGATTTCTTGTCTGAGTTTCCAAGAACTAACTCCTTAGTGATGCTCTAGACAGACAGATGTGCAACGCAAACCCAGCTGTGCCCCCACCTCCAACCATGGTCCCATTCACCCCCTGGGCTATGAAGAAGTTCTCTGTGGCTTCCTTGGATGTGGGGCTAGCTTCATGGCACATGTACAGGGTCTAGGTTCAGAAGCAACCTTCACTGGGTTTAGTGCTCTGCAGTCATCACTTCAAAATTCTTAATAATTTATAAATAACATAGCCTTGCAAGATATATAGCTGGTCCTTCTTGGAAAACATCACATGTCTGATATGGACGAACATAAACAATTTTATAAATTTGTATTTAAAAAAATCCTAACAGGGTATTTTGTAATTTTGGAAAAAAAAAAAAAAAGATCTACTGTAAACAGTTTAATCATGTCTTAGCAGGAACAGTCTTCTGCAATCTCTCTAATGAGGATCAGAATTAAAGTGACATTTCTAAAGAGATGAATTATAAAAATCTGTTTGAAGTTGGATTTGGAGAGTATGAGACCTATTGCAGAGAAACTGGCACTCGGTAAGCGCATCCTGTATCTTCTGTTACTCCTTCTGGCCTGTTCAGGGACTTGGCCCAACCCAAGCCTGACAGCACCAGCGCACCTGCCGGGGAGCCTCAGTATCCTCAGGCCAGATGTGTATCCCAGGACACCAGGCCCTCTTTAAAGACCACTTTTTTCCTTTGTTGGCTAGGAAAGCACTGGCATGCTGTGAAGTCCAGTCAACCTTAATTCAAATGAAAGTTATTTCATAATTATTTTTAAATCCATAATTCTGATTTTTAACTAAGATATGCTTGCAGTCGGACCAAGTTCAGGAATACACAATAGCCTAAATTACTTGTTAAAAGCTCTGTCTTTTTTCTTTCCTCAAATACAAGTCCTTCAGGGATTAGTTTTAATGAATAGATGAGAATAATGCATAATTAGCATATTAGTTGTTTAACACATTCAAGAGAAAAAACTTCTTAAGCACTTTCAGAGAAGTATGTGTATAAAACCTCTCTGAGTTATGTTTATGGTTTTAATGTGTTCAATAAAACTCTTTTACATGGATTCTCCAAAGGTCAGTTCTTATCCAGTCTATTTCTGCACTTTCACAAATTGTGAACTGGAGAACTCCAAAAAAAAGAGGATTTTCTATAGAGTAAATAAAGACACTCAGTGGCAACACTTCACACCACACAAGCTATGACCCATTCTTAAATGTCTGCTTTTCCCTTCTGCAGTGAAAGATGGTTCCGTTAAGCTAGGATCTATTTTATATTTCCATTTGGCTTTTGGTTGCAACAATGAGAAAACAAAACCCTTGGTGAGTTAACACATATCAAGCTATTAAAAAAAGAAAAAGCTGCTTTTGATCTCTCAGCCAGCCCACTCTCTAGCCTTTATCATCACTCTGTCCCTCTTCTGCAACAGAGAACTGGTCAGGCCTCTCCCTCACACATGTTCCTCATCCCAGGACTGCTGCCTCAGTAACGGGCAAGAACTTAGGATCACAGATTCCTTTCTACCTTCTGCTTATAGTCAATCTATTCCCACATTTTAACAATTTTACCAATAAATACTACTCAAATCCATCCATCTCTACCCTAGTCCAAGCTATAATAGTGATGAATTCAGATTTCCTGCCATCCTACCCTTCCATGCCACCATTCACACATCAGCCACAGCAGTTCCCCTGAGATGTGCACCTGATTTGACCACTCTCCAACTTTAAGCCCTTCCATCCTCTTCATTGATCTGAAGAAAAAGACAAAAACCATGAAAAGGTCTGGTGGTCCTATAGGTCTGACTTGGCTAGTTCCCCTTGTCCATTTCCCACTGTGGTCCATCTCATAAGAGCTCTCTGCCTTCTTTGAGAGAGTCAGTTTCTCCATACCCCTCCTCGAAGCCTGCATGTGCTTCCTTTCTCCCTTGAGGAACACTTTTCCCCATAAAACCTCTGCTCTTTATGCCTCAGATGTTAACATTAAAATCTTATATTATTTCCTTGGAGACTCTTTCTCTGATGCTCAAGACTTGGTCATAGCCTTCTTTGCCTTCCTCACACTTTCAGGAATTTATAATCAAAAACTTACTTATTTGTGTGATCATCTGATTAATGATGATCTACTCATCTAAATCACAAACTTCATGCCATTTTGCTGTCCACCTGTATTAGACAACTTTTTCTTCACTGAAACACAATATCAGACATGCATAATTTAAAGGAGAAGAGGTTTAATTTGGCTCACGGTTTGGGGGGATTTAGTCCACAGTCAGCTGGTTCCACAGCAGATTCATCATGGTGCAGGGGCGTGGTGGAAGCAAAGCTGCTTAATTCATGGCAGCCAGGAAGCAGAGTAGGGGAACAGACCACAGGGGAAGGGGGCCAAGGACCATATATAATACCCGAAGTCAAGCCTCCATGATCTACCCAGACACACTCAGAAATGTGCTATACTAATCCCCTGGGATTCTTAAGCTAATTACATTGCCACAATTAAAATTTACCATCATAGCACGTTCGCTCAAACTCCAGCCAGTGCCCCCTACATTAGAGGCTATCCACTGGCATATCCTCTACCCACTGAGTAGAGAAGAGGGAGATATAGACAACTCACCGCACTCATGAGAGAGTCCAGGACACTGACGGCAAATGCTGTCCCACATGCAAAGGGTTGTGTGAGGTACAGTTCTGTGTCGGGGTCATCATCATCGTCTTGGTCCAAAAACTGAACATTAGTATCATTCACTGGAAAAAGCATAAAATAAGAATTAGCACCGAAGACCATACACAGGCAGGGAGGCCATAGAAAGAGCAGATGACTGGTTTAGAAACACTGAAGTCACTGCAAAGGAAACAAAAGCATGGGGAAGCTGCTGATGGACCTTTGGACTGGGGGGCAGTGGAACTCAACGGACTGCTCCTATGGGATTGTTCAAACTTCCAAGACCTGGAGAGCAATTCTGTCAAGCAAGCTTGCCCCATGGCAGGCTGCTGGAGGACTAGCGGACAGCACTGGCCAGTCCTTTGGTACAGTTTTACAATCATGACTGAAAAACACTCTGGAGCATTTTTTTGGTAGCCAAGTCCTTTGAGAGATGGACATATTTCAATGACAAGCAGCCATGCTGGGATAATAAATTGAGCCACAAAGAAAAGAAAGCAACTTATTCAGAAGAAAGAGCGATGGATAGGTGCACAGCAAAGATAATGCAAGGAATTCATCCTTGGGCATGACCCACAGCCTGCCCTGCATACTGCCTGTTATCCCTGGCCCTTGAGTCCACCCAGCAGGGCCCGCTGAACACACAGGAACCTCCAAGTGTCATGGGACCCTACTGTCTCCTGCTGCTTACTGACAAAGCCTTTCTCTGCATTCTGAGTTGCCAGGCTACACCCACATTCTCTCTTTCCCTTTCTAAACAGCTCAATCTTTTCTGTGCTTCTACTTGAGCGGATACAGCCCTGGATGCTATACTTCATTTCCATCTGAGGATTCCTCAAGGACCCCACTGAACACATGTGCAGACTGATTAGTTGTGTCACTCAGATGTCTTTAACTTATTAAAAATTAAATGACAAATTAATTCCATTCCCATCTTGGCTTCAAAAATTATCACTTTTGCAAAGCAAGTAATAGGAGAAAAGTGGGGGGAGGGCAGTGCAAAGAGGGGTCCTTGTGATTTCTGGAGTAATTATCATGCTTTTAGAAAGAGAACAGATGAGATTTCCTTTCCCTGATTCCTTTCTAAATCTATCAGCTGCTAATTCTCTTTCCTGGAGTTATTGTTTTAATTTTTTACTGTAACTTTCTTGACAACTTTTCTTTTTTGAAAAAAATACTTTTGTTTGTTTATTGTATAAGGCAGAATAAATAATACAATAAAAGGCTAAACATGGAATTATTCTTAAAAGACACCATCTTTTTTCCCTACAGAAAGACTCAGGGGGGAAATCTTTGCTCTGCTTTTCCAAAGTTCATTGCGTTGGGTCCCCATTGTCTCAGCAGCACGTGAATTGCAGGCTATTGGAAGAAAGTCCAAAATCCAGATTCTGACAACCGGGTACTTGCTTCAGCAACACATATACAAATTCTGACAACTGGGCTTTGAGTCCAGACTCTGTTGCCAATTTTCTTGAGTGAAGCATTTTCTGATTCTAACCCTAGGCTCCCTCTCACTAAAATGGGGAAATTAAGGCAGCTCTCTCAAATGACTCTCTGAAGAATCCTACATGATCATGCCTTGTGTGTTTGGCTTGGCATATGGATCATGCTGTGCACTAGATAATAAATGGAGGCTGTTAGCACATATCTTTCTACATTAAATGTCTATCAATCTATTATGTTATGAAAATGCTCAGCTTCTCTCTGCCTCTCTCAGAAAAACTAAATGTTTCTTATGAATCCCTCAAACAGTAGGTTTTCCTTACCTTCTCCTATTTGTCCTATCGAACTGAATTAAGTTTGGACTAATGGTGCCTATATACATAGTTTAAATTTTGCCCAAATGTGTCTCCATACATAATGAACTACAACCTAACCTGACAGGTTAAACAAGCTATAATGTCCTCTTGTAACAAGTAACTGAGTCTCAGCCAATCACAAGTGACAAACTGCTCCAACCAGATCCACATAAGACAGACATGACCTGACACCAGTCAAACTGGTTCAGTACTTCACTTCTGTTTTCTCTGTCATTTCCTTTTCTCTAATTATTAATATGATCTGTCCACTTGGTGGCCTCCAGTGTTCTGAATCATTTTGTCCTGGGCCTTTGCCCTATTCTAGAATCACAAATGAAGCCAATTAAGATTTCAAACTAGCTTCATTGTAATTTTGACTTCTAACAATTTATGTTCTGGGCCACAGTTTAGTGTTTCTGCTTTGTTGATCACAAAATATAAGCTAGAGACCATGTGCAGGATGTTTATCACAGCTACTGATCGTGTATACCTGAACACTCCACAGGAAGCAATGTCTGTCATCTCGTTTCAAGAGGTGGGGAAGGGATGGTCCCACACTGGCAAGCAAAGTGGTTCCAAGTAGGAGACTGGACTCCAGATCTTCAGTGGCGAGTAAGGTAGACCACTGGAAAACAACTCCAAGGCTCTAGCCAGGGTTCGGTGAAAATCTTATGCATTGTTCTGGAATGACCAGTCTCAGAAGGAGAATAGCCAGCATTATTCAAAACCTATTTCACAGAACAGTAATTATGTGGGTTCTAAGACGTGACAAAAATAACACCCCAAAATGTATGTGGTTGAATACAATTGGGAAAAAGTCGTTCGACAGCTCTAAACAAAGCTCTTTCTTGGGGAACTTTTAAGAACCTTTGTGATGCTAACATTTACCCGGGAGTCTCCAGGTAAATGAAGACTATATGGTTTCAAAAACTTGTTTGACCTTGGTTCTGTCTGTCTTTTCGAGGACCTTAAATGGCTAGGTATAATGTAGCACATATCTCAGAACAGGCAGGTAAAGAGCAAGTATTGGTGGGGGATGATATGGGAGAAGTGGTCAGAGGTTGGTTACTAGAGAAACAGGGTGCTGGGCAAAACATAAAGGCAGTGTGAGCCCATGGGAGGCACAAAGAACCCAAGAAATCTCAAAAGTGTGGGGCTTCAGGAGAGTCAGTTACGTTTACTGAATACCTCAATCGTTGCCTCAGATTTGGGACAGCAAGCTCTTTCTTTCCTCTTGCACTAATCACAAATCAGGATTTCCTGATTAGTTAGCACATGCATTCCAAATAGAAAAGGAGATTCTTGGCACGAATACTTTTGAAGGCTGCTGTTGGTTTCTGGGATGGAGATGTTTGGATGAATTTCCCACCAGAGGTCTGGTCCACATGAACTTTCTGAATCTCTTACAGCCCTGTAGTTCTGACAAGAGCAAACTCAAAACCTAGGCATCCAGCCAACCACACTAAACATGAAAAAGACGCCTCTCCTATGGCTGGAAACAGAAAACACTGTGATACTCCTTGACCCGAGTGAATCTGTGCTGATAAATAGCTACGTCTACAATAATGCAGTGCTGAATGGTGGACAATTTATTCCTTAGTTTCTAGACACCTCACAAGCAAGATCAGTGTGTTAAAAGCCTGCTCTCTTATTTTGAAATATACTTTTGGGCCAGAAAAGTGGAGTGTTCATTTCATTTGTGAGTCATTCGAAGGCAGGTGCCTCCTACCTCTCCATCTACTCCTGTGCCAAGCTGCACTTTCACTGTCTCTATTTAGAAGATCAATCCCCAGTCCTGAGACCTGCTGCTGATAGGTGCCCTTCATGGGGTTATTAACCAAGTCATGGGGACCCATGGAAGGCTCTGATAAATGCAGCCATGGCCAGAGGCCTTTATCTTGCAGACGAAGACACCGTGAGCCTTCCAGAGAGGTATCTGGGCCAGGGAGGCGGGGGTCAGAGTACAGGGCTGCTAGCCTCATCTTCTGCACCCTTCTGGAAACCTGGCTTTACTAAGAAAGGGCCCCCTAGGAGTCAGCTGCTTTTATAGCTTCAGAACCGCAGCTTCTGAGAAAGGGCCTAGTAGAGGAAAAAAGGCAAATAAAGTCAGAATAAAGGAAAATAAACAGCTGGAGGGAAGGCATCGTCTTAGGTTTCTTATCTTAAAATTTTTATATTTCTCCTTTGACTTCCTCTGCGAGCTGTGAAGACATGTCAGTCAAACTGACAGTGTGTTGGAAGAGGAATACAGAGAGAAGGCGGGAGAGCAGGGGTACGCGTGGAAAAAAGAAGTCTCAGGCCACAGAAAATGAATTAGAGGGAAGATGCTTTGGAAACAACTGCCAGGTCAGATGGGTGTGATCAAAGGTTTACTGATGCTGTGTGGGGAAAAGAATCATTAAGAAAGGCCAGGACA